>JAEQML010078983.1:0-12184 GCA_016904865.1 Pissodes strobi | reverse complement strand
ATAAGTTCGGAATATGCCTTTTTGTCCGAAGCGACCTTTCATGTCACCGCGAGGAAACACTCCAACCGAACAACCTTGACGTCATGTGGCTCAAGTTCACCGCCAAGGGATTAACCAAGTTTATATGTTGCCTCTATCGCCCTCCGAGCGATAGAGCCTACCAAAGCTTTTTCACAACACTAGCTACCACTTTTGACTCAATACAGGTCGATCACCCCAGTTCAGAAATAATCGTTCTGGGAGACTTCAATGCCCACAACAGCAACTGGCTCAAACATCACAACAAGACCGACAACGAAGGTAGAGAAGCTGAAGCATTTGCCATCAGTGCGGGCTTACTCAACTTGTAGACGAACCAACTCGAATCTCAGAGAGGGGCGAATTCGCCGCCCTCCTGGATCTTTTTCTGACCACCAATCCTGACCAGTACAAGGTTACAGTTGGTCCGCCATTAGGTACTTCCGACCACAAACTTATTACAACGGTTTGTGAATTACCACCCATAGAGAAGGATCCACCATTGCCTCGCAAAATCTGGCATTACAATTCTACAAACAGGGACGATCTAAGACAGTTCTACCTAGATTTTCCTTGGCTCGACGTCTGCTTTGCCACTGACGACCCGTCAGACTGCTGCGAAGAGATCATGCAAGTAATCTCCTCAGGAATGGAAGCATACATCCCAAACTCCATCAAGTTACCATCAAAAGGAAGGCCATGGTTCGACAAAAGATGCGAAAGAGCTGTAGGAAGGAAACAGCAAGCCTATAAGTACTGGCAGCAAAATCAGACCGCTGAAAATCGCAATTATTTTATCGAAGCGAGAAATGAGTGCAAACCATCGCCCAATTGCCTTGCTTCCAATAATCTCCAAAGTCATGGAACGTGTAGTCAATCAGCAACTACTCAAATACCTCGAGAACAACAGAATAATCAGCGATAATCAATACGGCTTTCGCAAAGAGAGTTCGACAGGAGATATTTTGGCCTATGTCACTCATATATGGAGTAGGGCAATTGAAAACTACGGAGAGTCTCGAGCGATTGCGTTGGATATTTCAAAGGCATTCGACAGAGTTTGGCATGACGGACTGCTCAACAAACTGCCGTCCTTGGGACTGCCCGCCTCTCTCTGCAGCTGGCTGGCCAGTTTCCTTAAGAACCGATCCCTACACGTTGCAGTCGATGGACACATCTCGGACACATTCACCATCAACGCGGGCGTACCTCAGGGCGCAATACTTTCACCAACTCTGTTCCTCATCTATATTAATGACCTGCTGATAGAGACGAATAATCCTGTTTACAGTTTTGCAGATGACAGTACCCTTGTCTCCCACTTTAGATCAGAAAAACCCTTACCAGCGACTGAGACTCATCACCGCAGACAGGAGCAGATTACAGCAATTAATCAAGACCTGGAGAAAGTTCAAACTTGGGGCGACCGAAATTTGGTCCAGTTCAATGCAGCAAAGACCCAAGCAGCAACGTTTACTGAGAGGGTCAATACAGCGGGCCCTGACATCATTATGGCAGGATCGACCATTCCTTCATCCTCGTCAATCGGGCTGCTGGGTGTCTCGGTCAACAGCAATATGTCATGGCATGACCATGTTGCTAACATCGCAAAATCAGCCTCCCAGAAGCTTGGTGCGCTATTTCGCAACAAAAAGCTCTATACACCGCAGCAGTTGCTCTTGCTCTACACAGCGCAAATAAGAACGTGCTTAGAATATTGCTCACATATCTGGGGTGCCGCACCAAAGCACACCCTAAAGCTGCTGGATTCCATTCAGACGAGAGCTGTGCGTCTCGTCGGGTTGACCCGGAATATGGATAGTCTGGAACACCGCAGACATGTGGCCAAGACATCTCTGTTTTACAAATACTTTCACGGCAGATGTTCCCAGGATTTGGCCCGCCTCAACCCGCCCCTGGCAACTCCTGTCAGACAGTCAAGACAGACGGCAAGAGCGCATCAGTTCGTCGTACAAGTGGAAACACCTAGAACATCGCTTTGCAAGAACTCCTTTGTCTGGCGCACTGCATCACTGTGGAACTCACTCCTAGGATATCTGTTTCCCACTAATTACAACCTACAACTATTCAAGAACCGTGTCAATCAACATCTTCGCACACACACCGCTCGTCGAGCGCCGTAGGATCTCCTTTTAGTGTGTGTGCCACTGCCATAAAAAAAATCTTTGTTTGTTTACAAGCAAAAAATATGGGATTTGTTCTTTTACCTTGTCAAGACATAAGCGAAACTTTTATGAAGAATATTTGTTTTTCATTTAGGCATTTCCTTTTTGTTAATTGACTGGCATATTTAAAAAAACCACTTTTTAACCAAATCCGTCACGATATGTATAAGGCTAGGCCGTTTAAGTTTAAGAAGTTTCACTTCAGATATACGCACATAAACTGCTGGCCATTTGCTTTCGAGCAACAAAAATTTCGCCTAAATTTAAAACGAAATATGTTCTTAACCAGACATGATATCGATCTCTGGTATTTAATGGTTAATAGATTTGTCCCTTAAGAGAAAATTTCAAATGTTGGATTTTTTTAAACTGTCAAAAATTTTTATATACATCAGGGTGTTAAAGAAGGCGGTGATTTTTGCTCCAATTTCAATAGCATGTAACTTTGATAATAATTTTTTTAAATTTTGACATTGTACATACATCAATTGAATCACTGGTCCATAGCAAAGAAAGTAGTCTGTCAAATTTTTTATATCTGCTATATTTTAAGAGATATCGATTTTTTTTGTAAAACCTTGTTTTTTTAATTTTTTGGTAGTTAGACCACACTGTGCGTTGTATCGTGCAAACTTTGTAAGTGATTATCATACCTTCCGAGAAGCTTGTTTATGTTAAACTGTACCTATATGTTATGATATGCAGTGGCGTACTTATAATCACTATATGTCTATGGTTTATGAGTATCTCACAATTTTTCACGCTTGTTTTGTATTGGAAAGTACTCGCTCGCAAACTCAAACACATCAAACTAGTGATATTTAATTTTAAGGATTTTCAAAACAAGTTTAATATTAGGAATAGTGCTGTATTAGAAAAAAGTAAATAAAATTTTTCCAAAAATTAAATTAAAAAATTATAATTTTTTAAAAAACGTTTTAGACACACTGTAAAATATACATGTAGATACAGTGCAATGTTAAAAAATAAAAATTAAGGATAAAAGTTGCTAAATCTAGAAGCGAGTACTTTCCAATACAAAGCAATCGGGAAAAATTGTGAGATACTAATAAACCATAGCATAAGTGATTATAACTACGCCACTGCACGTCACAACATTTAGGTACAATTTTTTTACTGAACATAAAAAAGCTTTTCGTAAGGTATAATGATAATCACTTATAAAATTTGCACGATATAACGCACAGTGGGGTCTAGTTGTCAAAAAGTTGAAAAATCAAGGTTTTACAAAAAAATCAATATCTCTTAAAATATAGCTGATATAAAAAATTTGACGAACTACTTTCTTTGCTATGAACCAGTGATTCAATTGACGTACAGTGGCAAAATTTTAAAAAAATATTGTGAACGTTACATGCTATTGAAATTGGAGCAAAAATCAGCGTCTTCTTTCACACCCTGTATATAATATTTTTTGAAGTTTTAAAAAAATCCAACACTGGAAAGTTTTTCCTAAGGGCTAAGTCTATTAATCATTTAAAACCGTAGGTCGATATCATGTCTGGTTAAGAAAATATTTAGTTTTAAATTTAGGCGAAATTGTCCTTGCTCGAAAGCAAATGGCCAGCAGTTTAGTTCACATGCTTTTTTTAATTAATTTATCTTTTTTTCTTAATTTTGAGTTAGTACTTGGTTAGTTCTTGTTGATTGAGCCCCGTACTGAGCGAAGCGAGCGGAGGGCCATGCAAAGCCATATTAATAACTATTAACATTTATATTATAGTACACTACGTTAGATATGAATATGCCGCCCGGTCTGCTTACGTTCGTCGAAACAGACAAAGTGATCCCGGACTCCATTGTTTTGCAGTGGATCAGCGGATCAGGTTCAGTTCTGTTTCAATTCCGCTCGTATGTATCATAGATGGCGAAAGTGATCCCGGACTCGAGTTTGGAATCGATTGTTTTGTAGTGGATCTGTGGATCAATCACGTGGATTAGTTCCATTGTTACACAGCCATCCCTACCTAGTAGGCCGTTAAACAGGTTTGATATCCTGACATCATGTTTACGATTCGATGACAAAGCTACGAAAGAACAACGAAAACAAAATGACAACATTGCATCTATCAGGGATATGCGGGATACATTTGTGCTCAACTGTTCAGAATATTACACCCAACATGAATATTGTACAATTTATGAGCAGCTTCTGGGCTACAGAGGCAGGTATCCATTTAAAAATTATTTAAAATCCAAACCTGATAAGTATGGTATAAAGTTTGTAATGATAAATGACGCACGAACCTGGTATATGATTAACGTCATTCCTTATGTAGTTCCTATGGAAAATAATATGCCTGTTCCGTTTTACACGAGTACATCCACCACCGACTAGCGACATTACGTGTTTCAATTTTCATGGCGCCTGCGCGAAATAGATTGTTTAGCTGTCATATGACGAAGCAAAGGATGTTTCATTTAGAGTCAGGCGGTTGATGTATTTGTTGCGATCATGGGTCAAGTTTCGTTTAGCGGAAATCCGTTAGGTAAAGAATAAATTTATTTTTTGGTATTAGACTATCTCTCTCAACGAAGGACAATCAAAATTTTTCGCCGCAAATACATTATTGTCATTTAAAAAAAAAATTTAGTTTAGAACTGCGAAAATGTATTTGAAAAAAAGATCTTGGCTAAGAGTGCCTCTCCAACCCAAATTAACCAGAGTAAAAGGACTCTTCACTATTCCCGAGTAACCAAAACTAACCCAAAACAACCACAGTTCTACCAAACTAATCAATAGAAATCAACAGTCACCCAAACTAACCAAAACCAACTCAGACTAATCAAGATTAAGCCAAGCTAACTAAGACTAAGCAAAACTAACCCTAATTAACCAGAGTAAAGAGACAAGCGCGCTATGTGCGCTAGTCTCTTCACTACCCGACACTAACCTAAACCAACTACAACTAATCCAAATTAATCAAGACTAACCAGCACTAACTAAAACCAACCCAAACTAATCATGATTAACCCAGACTAACCAAAACTAACTCACACTAAGCAAAACTAACCCCAATTAACCAGAGTTTACTAGGGTAAAGTGATATAGTACGCCCCAGCTCTTAATACGCCCCTTGCTCTTATTCGTTTTCTGATTCAGTATCGTGCAGAACACCGATCGTGTTACTCGTGTGCCATTTTGTAAGTGGCAGTACGCTGGTATTTTTCCGAGAAAAATAATATTTTTTATTGGTAAGTACTGCCAAACATTTGTTTCATAGTTTAAGTAAAGTTCCGCTGTTATATTTCAAACCATTTTTCTTCAATTTTTCTCTGTTTAACCTTTACCTGCACATACAAATGAATGTCCTTGAATATGCGTCACGGTTATAATAAATTTTGTGGGTGAAATATTTGAGTGGGGCGTATTGTACACCCGATTTTGAATACGCCCCACATGCTTTGTTGTAAAACGCCCCAGTTAAGGGTTATTTCACTGTTTCTAATTATTGCCGTTTTTTAGATAATGGGCAGAGTATATCTAAGAAAAACAACAAGGGCATCTTGGACCGAAGGTGCAATGTCAACAGCCATGGAAAAAGTAAGCAGTCGTCAGGGAGTATGGAATATCTTCAAGAACTCTGAGAAGACATCTAGCCGCCAACAGCTCTGCAAAATATTTTATTTATGATTTTACAACTAATCCTCAGCCCGAATTGAAAGAAACTCTATCCAAAGAAGTTGTTCCCGAAGAAGCTACCGCTGCCGAATTCCTCAATGATCCTGCAACAAATCCTCAGCTCGAAGCAAAAGAAACTCCATCTAAACTTTTGAGAGAAATTGCTCCTGTACCAGCTATTCCTATTAATGCTTTCAAAAGGAAAAAGACCGCTATGATTCTAACATCTCCAGAGAATAGAGTCAAACGGCGGGTTCCATCTAATAAAAAAATCGGCTAAATCATTGCCCAAATGTTCCAGTGCGCCTAGTACATCTGGTGTAAAAGCTAAAACCCGCTGCTTGAAAAAAAGATAAGAGGATCAGGAAACCTTCTACCTCCTCTTCGGAAGATGATTCATCCGTAGTTTATGCATCTTGAGATGAGGCTTCAGACATTGACGATACCGACTACATTGAGTGTGGAGAACATTATCATTCGACCAAATCCAGAGTTGATTGGATCCAGTGTATAGTTTGTGGAATGTGGTTGCATGAAAGCTGCACGATGTATGTACCTCAATATGTGCAACAGATGTAGACGTCAAAAGAAATGCATGGAAAATAAAAAAATTGCTAGTTCGGATCAACTTTTCACCCGGGGCGCATTACAAACACATAGGGTGTAATACGCTGATATTTTTAGAAATTCTATTTTTTTTAATTAAAAGTTGTTTTAGGAAAATATTCTGTTGGTTTTCCAGTAAGTTCGTATTTTAGTTATTTCCTGTTCACTTAAAATTTTAAATAAACGCTCAAAACCCTTAAGTTAATAATGATTTCCGAAATATGGGGCGTATTATACCACTTTACCTAATCCCAAACTAAGCAAAAATAATCGAAACTAACTTTAATTAACCGAATAAATGCAATGAGACAAGCGCGCTACGCGCTTAACCAACCCTACCTAATATAGAACCAAAACTAACCCAAACAAACAAAACACATGGATGTCAATAATTTCTATTATATTTTCCATATAAAGAATTTCCGCGAAAAAAATTGTACATGTTTAAAGAGCAAATTACTAGCCAAACAGAATTATTATCTAATTTTCATCTCCATAACAGATTTCCGATATTCAAAACTACAAAAAAATTAAAATTTTCCATTAACTAGATATTTTCGGAATAACACTATTATATTAAAATAGGTTTGTCTAGCACAGGTTTTAGTTAAATTATGATACAAAAAAATTGAATTTTCTGGAAAACAAAACATTTCCGCAGGAAAAAAAAATATTTTTTGCTATTCTTTTGTAGAATCGTCCTATAGAACGATATTTTTTATAGCCGATTTCCGCTAAAAGAAACATGAACTAATATGCGTAATGTTCTAGTGGTTCGTTCGACAAGTACTTACTTTAATGAGGTGCTTATTATTTTTGAGGCTGAGGTAATAGGTATTTTAAAAAATATATAAAATCAAAATCCTAGCGTATACATTTTTTACAAAATAAAAGATTGTGGAAATAACACTACCTTAGAAGAGACAACTACTGATATAGAAAAGCAACACCAAACATCGGAATTAGTGAAGCGAACACGTGGTTTGCTTTTTGCAGAAGATTCCGACGATTCGATTAAAGATAGAACTTACAATCCAAATTCTGACGCAAATTCATCAGAAAAGAGTTTCGATCAGAGAACGGTGCTCACCTCAGAGACTACCGACAGACCATCTACAGCAGGACGTCCGAAAAAAGGCAGAAAGAGAAAGTTTCATAGCAATGGTGAATATTATTCGGCAAAAGGAAAATTGATAAAATCCAAAGATATTATTGATTTTATATGAACTTGCACCATGAAATCTAACGAAAAATTTTCTGCAGGAGAGAGACGACAATTTTTTAGTCATTATTGGGGTTTAGGCGATTATAACGTTCAGACAGTATTTTTAACCTCATCTATAAGAGAAGTGCCTGTGAAAAGAAAGGTTCAAGAAATCCTCGAGCGCGTCAATATTCTCGGACGTACCTAACAGACAATAAAATAGCGATATGTAGATATATGTTTACTAAAACATTACACATTTCTTCAAAACGAATAAATACTGTACTTTCCAAAGTGAGAAAATTATCAACGTTGGATAGGCGTGGCGTAGCAGTTGGGCACAATAAAATATCTGATGAAAAGAGAAATGCTGTAGTAAAACACATTAATCAGTTTCCTCGGTACAAATCGCATTATTGTAGAGTCAAAAAGCTGGATCAAGAGTATTTGCAAGAGGGAACAACTCTGCCTTTAATGTATAAACTTTACAAAATTTAAAATTTAGGTCCCGTAAGTTTCTCACCTTACAAGAGAATATTCTTAAACGAATTTAACTTATAACTTAAGAAACCAAAAAAGGATACTTGTAATAAATGTGATATATTTAGCGCAAAAATGGAAAATTTAATGAAGGAAGAAGAAAAGACTCAGCAACGCAGACGCGTCCAATAGGGCAGATATTTTGGAAAAAAACTTATGCATCTTATAGGCTGTGTGAGCTGCATTTTAGAGAAAAGCGTTTTTCAAAAATTGCTAAGCAAGAAAGCGCCTACTTCCTGAAGCCATTCTGACAATATTTACTAAGACTGTACCACAAGTTTTGTCAGTAAATCAAGATGAGGAAGAAGTGCCTGCGAAGAAATTTAAAATTCTGTGAAGTAAGTAAATACAGCATTTTTACTTTTATTAAACGATGCACCCGGCGAGATAGGCTTCGTTGGTGTTGCAGCAACTAAAAAGATTAAAATAAGTTTATATAAAAAACGTTTTGAAAAAAAGCTTTTATTTAACTATGCATAAAAGATTAAACTATGACTAAAATAAAAAAAAATACAGTTAGGGAAAAAAATGGCTGTTAGTGAGATGACCTAAAAGCTTGTCGCAAGGTAGATTACTATAGCAGAAATTAGGTTTGTGTAAAAGCTATTTTTTGCGACAAGCTTTAAAATCTGCTCATTAACATCTAAAAATGTTTTCCTTGACTGTAATTTATTTATTTTTATCACTTTAGTGCATAGTTTAATAAAAGCTTGTTTCAGAGATGTTTTTTCCATGAATTATTGTTTTCACTAAATATTTAATTTTATATTGTTTTTTTATAGATATACTATTAAAGACAGCTTCAGAAAATCAAAATTCATCTTGTCAAGCCGACTTTGCTCAAGATAAATTAGCTATGAACGTTTTTACAATACAAGATTAATAAAATATATTTTTTAGCAAATGCTTGCTCACATGGTGTGGAAGCAACTATTTATTTTTAGATAAGCTGTTGAACCTCCTAAAATCAGCGAATTCCTTTCTTACCATTAAAACAATTACAACTTGACATCAAGGCAACATTTTATTGTTTTTTTTCAGGTCCAAGTACTTTAAGAGAAATTGAAGTTGAACCTTTGCCGATATCTTCGCCATTGATTTCGCCAACTGTGGCCACTTAAACGCCATTAAGCCTATCTTCCCATAGTCCTAGGAAAATAAAACTAAGACTAAAAATCTTGAAAAAAGAAAGAGAAAAGAGAAGGATGATTTTTCGATAGAAGATTTTACTGTTATATGTGACATATTCTTAAGTAATCCTTTGGGTGACGTTATCAAAACACACGTTCAAATGTAATCCAGAAAACCAATAGCTAGACGCTTTTCAACAGAACTAAAGCAATTTGCGTTGGCGCTTTATTTTTTGAGCCCCAAAGCATATTGTTATTTAACCAATATGTTAACTCTACCTAATAAACGAACACTGGAAAGGTGAACAGCAAAGCTTGAATGTCAACCTGGGCTTGGCAATGAGGCTATTTATCAAGCCTTAGAATTTAAAATAAAGTCCATGACAGAGAAGAACAAACATTGTATTCTTTGTTTTGACGAAATGGCTATTAAGTCAAATTTGTTTTTTGATTTAAAAAACAATAGAATTGTTGGCTTTGAGGACTTGGGCAACGGGGAGCGGCGACCAGAGCCCTGCAAAAACATCCTTGTAATTATGGCAAGAGTTATATTCTCCTTGAAAACAGCCAATTGCGTTCTTTTTTGCAGGTGCTCAGTTGCCAGCCATCAAGCTTCGTTCCATTTTGGAGAAATCTATATTAAATATGGAAAAATTGGATTGAAAGTAGTAGGAATTTCGAGTGACTAGGGCTCAAATTTTGTACAGCTTTCAAATATTTTAGGGGTTACCTGCAATGAGATAGGCAAAAAGTTATTATATTTTTTTGATCCATGCCATCTGATTAGGGCCACAAGAAACAATCTTAGAGAACATAGTTACAGTTTTGATAACAAAATAACATCATGGGTGTATATCGAAACTTTCTATAATTCCGCCAAGTCTCAATTTTACAGATGTGCACCCAAACTTACTTATGCTAATTTGTATCCCACGTCATTTGAAAAAATGAAAGTATGAATACATATATGAGTTTGGGTGCACTATCTTGTGAAGCCTTTGAGACTATAGAAATTATTGAAAAATGTAATAACTTTTTTGACGTTTTCAATTCAATGTCTCCGCAAAACTCTGATAAATTTAAAAATGCTTTTTCTGGTTCCGATTATCAGATCAAATTTCTAATAGAAATTTTAGAATTTCTAAAAATGTAAAAGTAATTAACAAAAATGGAAAAGATGTCACAAAAACATTAAAATTTATCAAAAGTTGGACAATTACCATTAAAAGTCTTTTAAAATTGTGGGACATGCTAAAAAAAGCAAGTTTTAAATACTTTAAAATAAGATGGATGAATACAGACTGTCTAGAAAAGATTTTAACAATTATTAATGACTGACTGATTTATCAAAGCTTTTACAAAGTATATTTTTCATGGAATACTAAAGCGGGTATGCTTAAAAAAAATAAGTAAATTCTTAACTAAGTTGCCGACCAATTATTCACAAAAGGTCCGTTGTTATCCCTGTATTAAAAAGTGATAAGCAAGAAGCTGCCCAACTACAAGCCTAGTAACTCGGGCCGCTCTGACCACTTTTCAAAGGCCATTAGAGGCGTACGTTACTCTTGTTCCTTGTATCATGTCTGATTCTCTTGGTGAGTGGTAAACGAACTCATAGTTTCTTTCACATACAGGAGACATTGCGGAATATACGATGGAACAGTCAGTATTGCCAGTGCCCTGAAAGCCAATCTGTAATCCTCCCTGAAATGCACGCCCGAGGGTATTCTCACAACTTTTCATTGTAATAACTTTTTATTTTAATTGTGACATGTTTATATATTAATTCTATGTTATAACATTTTAATCTTAGACTAAAATTTGTTTATTTTATGTCTTGTGGAAATACTGATATGAATAAATCGGGTGTTTTAATTTTTTAGATTATGCAGAGGACGTAGGGTTATCGAAAATGTATTTGGGATCTTAGCATCAAGATGGCGCATTTATAGGAAGGAAATAATTGCAAGTGAGTCCACTGTAGTAGCTATTGTAAAAGCTACAGTTTGCCTACATAATTTTTTGATGAATTGTAAGAAGAATGAGTATTTTACAACTCTTAGTGTTGACATGGACAATGATCAAGGACATATAATTGAAGGAGAATAGCGAAACAATGAAAATGCCAACCTTCGCCCAATAAAACGAAGAGGCACCAACATGTATAGCAGAATTGCAGAGCAAATGAGGGCTAAGTTAGCAAGATATTTCACAAATGAAGGAGCAGTTTTATTTCAGTGGAATAAATAAATTGAAATATGTTTGCTTATTGTAGTTTGTTTTTAATGTTTAGCTTTTTATTCCAAACGTAAATTTTAATCCCACAAAAATTGGTATAACATAGAGTAAGTCCGGGCAAAAGTACGCAGGCGGGTAAAAGTTCGTTTTGTAAATACGTAAAGGTTAACAACCTGGCAACACCGCAGTACGCCAAAATCTCTAGATTAGTTTACAGCGTTTAGTTTGATTAGAAGTGTTAGAAGAAGCAGACATGCGGTGAGTATAAATTAACCGTTTTGCATATAATTTTCGATCTTTAAATATTAAGCTTTTAAATAGTAATAATAGTCTGTAATAAAAAAAAACGTAATAGGTTTTTTCCTGTCATATATATCAATTACCTGACCTGATATAAATCGCTGCCAATATTTTTGTAGTTAAGATTTTTAGCTGTTTAAAATAAATTTTATCCTTCGGAGGGTAAAAGCACGCATTTTTCACGGGGCAAAGGCACGCTCGTACTTTTGCCCCATATATTTCGGACTTTTGCCCCATGCGGACTTTTAAAATACCTAACAAAGAAAATTTCACGTTATATCTAATTTAATTTAATTATTTCAGGATGTATAAGCGAAAA
>MU196701.1:212-12185 GCA_016904865.1 Pissodes strobi | reverse complement strand
CTTCTTGAAGAGTCAAGTGTCGTGTCAGGTGTCCGGTCGTCAGATGCATATTCCTAATTAAAATTATATCACGTCGATCACGGCCGTTACAATTTGTTACAAACAGTGGGGGGTTCGTTTGTTTTTGTTTGTGATTTTAAATTTTCGAGGCGGACTTTCCGGTTTAAAAACTAATAATTAATACTTTTGTTTTGTATGGTTGTGTTGTAAATAAGGAGGTAAGGCAGTGGCGTAACTAAAAATTTTTGGCCCCAACGCAAAATACATAAGGAGGCCCCATTTTCAGTAGCAAATCACAAATACTAAATAAAAATTAAACAACCAGCTTTAATTGTTTTATTTATTTTACATATAACATCAAATTATTTCTTTTTTATCAAAAGAAGCAAAACTCTAAAATAACTTTAAATCTTAACCAAGTAGTATTTATTAAGGAAGTTGGAAATATTAATGAAATTTCCCTAGTTTAAAGCTACACTCGACTTAGACTTATTAAAATCTAAAACGATTTTTTTCTCGTTTTACACACTGCAAATTCATATGCATATTTAAGATCTAATTTGTTGGGAGCTTCACTTTCGACGGAAATTAAAGATAAATATTGAAATCGATCTTGCATGCCCTATTTGATTCCTTAAATACTTAGTTTACTAAAAGATTCTTCAGCTGACACATATATAATCGGCATGGTAAAAAATAATAGGTCAATGTAAATTTGTTTAAATCAACATTTTTTTTGCAGTCATTTCTTAATTTAACTCTGTTTTTATAAATTGTAAGAGAAATTTTGGAATATGATTTGAGAATATTTTTGTTGGTGAGATTTTGTTGAATTTATGAGATTTTTAGGTTGCAAAAACAAAAAGATACCACTTATCTTATTTAAACCTGTAAATCTAGTTGTTAACTGAGACTTTATAATGTCAATAGCTGATAAAAAGCACCAATTTACAAAAAAAAATTGTGAGTGCTTAAACCACACGATAGAAGTGAAAACGTGAACAAGCGTGGTCATCGTTTGTCAGAATTTCGAACCAAGCCTTCGTTGTAGAGATACCCCAAAACCCCACCTTAAATTAGAGCCCCGGTCCCCCCTGTATGGTCTAAGGTGGCCCCCAATGTGGTGCACTTACCATAAAAATTTCAAACCCGTACCTCTTCCCGTTCTCCCGAAATTAATTATTTAAGTTTTTTCTTCTCCCCCCTTCCTTGACCAAACGGGGTGGGGTACGGGGTCCCGTTTTCGTCCAGGATCTTTTTACCCCGGCTACATCCCCTGAAAATTTCAGCCCTCTACCTATACGGGAACATGCAGCGTTACGATACGTTACTTTACGTGACGGCGTTACGTGACGAGTCGGTCTCATTCAACCCCCACAGAAAAAAAGTGCAGAGCGCGCCTAAAGAAGTTTTCACTTCAAAAGTGTCCCCTGGAATCAAAAGGATGATCTAAAGCTAGTTCATCAAATACTTTTTTTAATAACTTGTCGCTTACTCCTAAAATTAGTTGTAATGCACCATTTCAGAGCAGTTGTTCGTGCTTCTTTTAGAACCTCATTACAGCGTTGACGGTAGTTTTCTCACATTCCTAATTTTACTTGAAAGCTCAAGTTTTTTTTCACATTTACATCTTAATGATTTATTAACAAGATGACCTAAATCACTTTCGAGTATTGTATCTTTACTTGATATTACGGTGTCTGACGATATTTCAGCTTCATAGAACTTTTTGGTTTTAACACACAGAAAAATTAGGTCGCTTGTGCTGATGCCCGTCGCTTAGCCACCTGAAGTTGTGTTATACCGATCAAATATTCTGAGTGATCTTCGTCTTAAGAAATATAATTATTGTCCCCAATACCATCGCGTTTGGACGTAAATGGTTGCAAATTTGGCTCAGACTGCGATTTCGTCGAACAAAAAACATTTTCGCAATTTTTCTTTAATTCCAATACTTTTTTAGTTTTCTTTTAATTGCGGACGCTTTTACATTTTTTTTTGTGGTCACTCATTTTTAAAACGTAGGAAAAATTAGCGTATCAGGTACTAAAACTATAAGATAATGGTAAGGTAATGCTCTTGGCAACAGGTTAAAATATGTCAACAAAACTGGATTGCCGGGAGATGTCAAACCAAAAGACGATGGTGCTCACTGCGAATCAAATCAGGACTAATCCTGATCGGCGACTGACGAGTGTCGCGACGCTGATGTTGCCAAACTTTTCATTAGGTATTAAATTATGCAGAACTTAATAAAAAAGAATCCTTGCTTGACAGAAAGGTGTTCCTAGGTTCAGTTGACAGAAACCTTCAATATTAGGCACTGGACGAGTGGGCCCCCAAGCCTGGGGGGCCCCAACGCATTGCGTTTACTTGTCTTATGGTAGTTACGCCACTGAGGTAAGGTAAGGCAAGGGTCATTACAATAAGGTAAGCTTATTTGTGTCTTATTTTATTAATGCAGTATTGCCATATCCGAGGCCATATCTGTTATCAAGGTTTTGTTTATTAATTTCTTTTGTTCTCGGTAGTGAGTTTTGCGGTTTTGTTTTCTTGTGCCTGCCTCTAGATATTTTAATTTAAAAATTGTAAGATAGGTTAAATAAAACTCGGCCTGAAATGAATCCCTCTCACAATATTGATTTATCTTTGCTTGAAAACCCTTTTTCGCGACACGACGATCTGAAGTGGAAAAGCGGCAAATTTTGGAGTCTACCAACGGCACAAATAACGGCAATTTTTAGCGGAAAAAGGGTGGGTCGTCGGGATACTTGACGAGGCTTTCAAAATTCCAGGTACGATAGTTATTATAAATGGCTTTGCGGAAGTTTATATCAACAGAGTTTATATTGACTTGAATGATTTATTTTGATTATTTTTGTTACATTGAACTGCAAAGCTTAGTCTAAATATGTCCTAGATATTTCATTATCTAAAGATTGATAGTTATGCCTGACGTTGTTCTATCAACGTCGTGGCCTATCAAATGACACCCTTAGGGGGCTGTTGTTTAGCCTACTTAAAACTAAGGGCAGCAGTACTGCTGGCAACTTGAACATTACATGGGAATACCCTTCAATGTCGCTTCATTCTAAGATTAGCCGGAGCTGGAATTAATTAGTGCATTCTTAAGTATAGCATTTTGTTGTAGGGTAGGTTATACGTGGAAAATTACGCAAAAACCACGCTTGAACTGCCCTCGAGGAGCAGGAGCTCATAATGTTAAAAACTTGGACAGCACACTATATACAACATGCACATTATTTACAAGACTATATACAAAATATTAATGGCTTGTTATTAACAAGTCAATTCCAGTAAGCTATCGCAACATCTAGTCACATGGAGTGCATCCGGCGGTTCAGGCTACGGATCAAGGATGCTTCGGTGGCCAGAAGTCAAGTGGCGCAGCGAGTGGGAGTTCCTATTTATAATAGGAATAAGTCCTCTAGCAAGCCCCGCCCCCATGTTAACATGGTAAGCTGGCCAATCAGGGAGCAGGGGTACACATTGCCCGCGAAGGCGATGTGCTTCTGCTCTCCTGATACTTGATATCTTTCCATAATGTTGAAAAGTGATTAGAAAGTTGGTGAAAAGATGTAAAAGATGTAGAAAACTAGGATTTTAATGGTGGTGATTATATAATGCTATTATTTGTGATGTTAACTATGGCGGTCTTAGCTGCCTATAAAATAAAGTTGTCTCTCTGTAGATGGTACCGTGCGTGATGGGGTGCTCTGGGTCATATCTCCTGTCGGCGATATGTGCCGTCAGCGGCGATCCCTTAATCTGGTGCTCATAGAACTTGCATGCGAGGTCGTTGACGTAATCCGCAACGTATTCAACTCTGGCCCACGCATGCAAGTCCTCGGTCCTGACGCGATCACGCAGAGTCAGGGAGAACGCCGCTCTAAGGTACCTGTTTTGCAATATCTGCAGCCTTCGCAGGTGGGTCCTGGCCACAGAGCACCACACCGGGGCACTGTACAGGAGCGCCGGTCTTATAACTGATTTATAGAGGGTCAACTTATTCATTGGACTAAGATAAGATCTACCGGAGACAAGAATATTTAGGCCTTTTTTGATTCCTTCATTTTTTGCAATGATTGCAGCGATATGCTTGCTAAAATTTAGCTTGTTGTCTAGGGTTAATCCCAGATATTTTACCTTGGCTTTCGGTACGATTGATGTATTCCCTATCATAAGAGGTGCAACATCTATGTCCCTCCTTTTTCGAGTAATAATGATTAACTCAGTCTTACTCGCATTAAGGGCGATCTTCCACCTCTCATAGTAGGGAATAAGCTCTGTCATGTGATCGCCTAATCTTGCTTTAGCCACCTCAGCTATGGGATTCTGGGAATAAATCGCCGTATCGTCGGCGAATAGAGCGGTACGGGTTTCGGGATGTGGCGGAAAATCTGCTATAAAAAGATTGAAAAGCAGCGGCGAAAGGACCGTGCCCTGTGGCACCCCTGCACGCAGTCTCCTGCTGGCAGATGTGTGCTTTCCTATTCTGGTAACGAAACTGCGTCCGGCAAGGTATGACTCGATGAGTGAAACAAGGTGCAGCGGTAAGCTGTATTTTGCTAGCAGTTTATAAAGCAACCCCTCGTGCCATACCCTGTCGAACGCTTTCTCGATGTCCAGTAATAGCATTGCGGTGGATTGTTTACTATTGAAACCCTCATAGACGTCAGTTGCGATCTTCGCGGCAAGCATGACTGTGCCATGTCTGCCGCGAAAACCGAACTGTTCCCGGGGGATAATGTTCAGCCGCTCGACAGCCCTGTTGACCCTCGGCAAGATTAGCCTTTCAGCCACCTTCCCGAGGGTATTCAACAGGGATATCGGTCGGTAGGACGATGTTAATGTTGGGTCTTTTCCCGGTTTCGGGAAGTGGATAACGCACGCTGCTTTCCAGGATTTCGGGAAGTGTTGTAGCCTAATTACCGCATTAATTATATGCAACAGATGGATAAGTGTCTTTTTGGGTAAGTTTTTAAGGATTATGTTCGGAATGTTATCCGGGCCGGGAGCTTTATTTCTCGGAAGACGGCAGAGTGCTTTGCGTAGTTCCGCCGGCGTGACTCTCAGTTTATCAAGTACTGACGGGGGAATAGGATATTTATGCTGTCGAAAAGTGCTTACAGTGAGGCTGCAATGCACTTGTTCAGGTATAGTGTCAGGCGACTCGCTATAGACGCCCTCTAAGTAATCCGCGAAGGCCTCCGCTTTTCCCCGATCGTCCACCATGTCTACGCCACGGTGTTTGATCGCGGGCATCGGCGTACTACCCCCACGAACTTTCCTAGCCAGCTTCCACAGCGAGCCGTCTTCCCTGTTTATAGTGTTGATGTAATCAAGCCATACTTGGCTACGATATTCCTGTATTTCAATCCTGATTTCCTCCGTCAGCGCATTGATACGAGCGGATCCCATTTGTGTCCGGTTTCTCTGCCATCGACGTCGAAGGCGGTTTCTAGTTGAAATGAGTTCTAGGATGGATTCGGGAAGTGATTCTGTCCTAGGACGGATGGTAATCCTAGGACACATTGCATCACGGATGCGCTGTATATTTGTCGTAAGCTTTTCTACTTGATTCTCTAGTTCCTGGATTGATTCTATTTGTTCAGGGACGACTGTTACCTCATTCAACCTCTCTCGAAACACTCTCCAATCAAGATTCCTGTAGGAAACGATGGTGTCACTCGTCGTGGGGACCCTGTGATACAGGCTAATCTTAATCGGAAGGTGGTCCGAGTTTAAGGTGTTAATTTCCAGTAACTGAGTGGTTCTTGTCGCTCCCCTAGTAATAGCAACATCCAGGAATGAGTCACTACGAAGATATGTGGGATTTGGAGTTCTATGATAGGACATTTCAAGGTTGTTTTCGATTATTCCCCTAAATAATCTACCCCTGCTGTTAGTTACGCCGCCCCATTCGGCGTGCGTGGCATTCAAGTCCCCTATCAGCAGGGATACTCTATTTTGCGGAAGCAATGCAAGGAGATCGTTTGCCGTGAGGCGGAGAACCGGTGGTACGTAGCAGCCACATACACGCAGTCCGCTCTCTAGTTCTATACTGACGTATTCGATGGCAGTGGGCACGTTAGATATGCGCCGGTACCGCAGAGTTTTGTGTATGAGACATGCCACGCCTCCTCCGTTTCGATCTGGCCTATCAAATCTCTCGATATTATAGCCCCGAATCTTAAAAGTAAAATTCGGAGCTAAATTCGTTTCATTGAGAAAAACAACCTGAAAATTGGTAGTTTGCATAAAATTACGAAATTCGCCCATTTTGGACCTGATGCCGTGACAGTTCCAGCTCGCTATATTTAACATTAAATATTAAACTGTGAATATTCAAATGAATATTTCCCTCATGTATAAAACATCCCATTAGAGGAGTGCAGTTCTCGAAAAATTACAGCGATAATTGCAGTGTAGAAACCGAAAGAGCACAGCGATAATTGCATCGTACGTATCTATGGTAATTCCATTGTAAAATTACGATGACAGCATTTATAAATAACGTCAAAGTCAAGTGAATATATATATTAAGTATTAAAAATGCCTCGTTTCGGATTAAAAAAATCGTATTTTTGTGTCTCTTTACTTTGTTTGCAGTTACATGTAGGTACGTTTTTGTATTAAAAAAAGAATAAAAATGTATTTTTTAAAACCATGTCCTTATTCGGGAAATATTCCCCCGAATTACACTCGCGCCTCAAAATAACCAGATAATTTTGCATTCGAGCCTGTTGTCTTAGAAAAACTGCATTCGGTCATTTTCATATTTTGGAAAAAGAGCCCTCCACCTTCGGTGTCGGGCTCTTTCTCCATAATATGAAAATGAACTCATGCAGTTTTTAGACAACACGCTGTCATGCAAAATTATCGGTAATTTTGATGCACTTGTGCAATTACTTACGAAAAGAAGCGGATCGAGGCTTGCAGTATCTCTGCCTTATCGCCTTGACACGCTTCTAACATGTTAGAATAGTGATCTAACGCTAGAAATAGCTGGTCGAGATTTACCATACTATTTATTTTAGCGACCACATTATTTAAGTTTGACATTAAATTTGAGATATTTGTGCTATTATTTACATTATTTACATTATGATTCAAGTTGCCGCGAGCAGTACCACTAACCTGTACATTGTTCTGTTTAGCGACGTTCTCTCGGGTTAATTGGGCGCTGCTACTTCGTAGGGGAGGGAATTGCTTGTTGAAAGCTTCATTACGTTGGGAATTGTTTATCCCTTGGCTCCGTGAGCCGTCTGCTACTCCTGTCGTTTGCTGTTTGTTGCGCCAAGCCGGGTTGGCAGGTGGCGGTGCAGGTTTGAATACTTGATTCGGACGTTTATTCTTAGATGCGGAGGCTTCAATCATATTCAATTTGTAGGCATAGACCGGGCATTGCTCATCGATAGACCGATGTGGCCCGCTGCAGTTTACGCATTTAATTAGGTATTGATTGCATTGTTTAATGTCATGCGGCCCCGCGCATTTGCTACATGCCGTTTTCCTATTACAATACGTCTTGGCGTGCCCGTATTGTTGGCAGTTCTTGCACTGCAGTACGGGTTTGCCAGTACGCCTCGCTTCCCATGTTATGCGAACATGCATTAAAGTTTTCACATCATTATTTAATCGCCTAATGGTGTAATCATTGCCGAGAATAACGAGGTACATGGGTTGTCTCGTCTTTCTCATCTCATATATCGTTTTGGCTTTGATATTATGCTCGTCCTTAAGTGCGTCTACAATTTCTTGTGGCTTGATATCGCCATCAAGCCCTCGCAGAACAAAGGCTCGCGTCTTTTCCTGCGTTTCGGCATATGTATGGTATTCTGTGTGTTCCAAGTCTAAGGCCCTTTTTAGCGTGTGATGGTCGATGGAATTCTCGCAGTATACTATTACGCTATTTCTAGTATATTTTAACTGATATTTGTTAATTCTCATACTTTGGAGATCATCCCTAAGCTGCTTATGATCAGCTGGGCGCCCTTTTATGACGACGGGGGGTGGTGGCTGAACTTTAACTTTAGGGGTAGTTTTGGCTTGCTTGCGGGTGGCAACTTTGCGCTTGACCCCAGTGGACGCCGTAGTCGAGGCGACACTTACGGTATCTTCGTCTTCTGTGTCTAGATCGGTTAGGGGTTGATATTGGTTAGTTAGGGGGATGGGGGGTTGGCCCATATCTAAGGTTCTTATTGTAAAGTTCTTTTTGAATGGAATTTGCCTGAAGGGCGTTTTAAAAGGGTCTTTAGGTTTTTCACCTACCAGGGTCTCAGAAGTGGAAGGTATCGGGCGAGGCGGCGGTGGCATTATTCTAGGGTCTATTTGCTGAATATTGGCTGATTTGTCTGTATCTATGCGGTTAAGAACTTCTTCACTTTTTTGCAGTTTTTGTCTGTCGCTCAAGGTGACCTTCGGCTTTTTTGCCGACTCGGCGTTTTGAATGCTTGTTGGCGAGGCCTTCTTTTTACCGGTGTCGATTTTAGCTGATATTTGCTTCTTTATATGAATAGGATGACAATCCCTATTGTGTTGACGGACTTTGGACGTGAGTTTAGAGGCTTCAGCTAGGCTTAGATTACCGTAATTTCTTAGGCTTTCATAGTCCAGGCGGCACTGGACGCAGACTTCTGCATATGATTTCGATCTGCTACGTAATTTACGCACAGAATCTTCTGAAAGTTTGCGGTCTGTGACCGACTCCATTGATATGTTCGACATGGCATCCTCGTCGTCCGTTGGGTCTCCCATATTTGGGACAGTTGCCGGGGCTACGTCCCCGGCGACTGGTAAAACGTAAGCGCTAGGCTTATATCGGCCTTTACTGATTACCTGCGCGGTAAAAAGCAGTCCTATACAAAATAATATCGATCGAGCAATCGCTGGCGAAAGAATAAACCGCAGTGCTTTTACTGGAAACACAAACCAGTCCGATTAGGTACGCGACCAAAATCGAAGTCAGAGTTTATATTGCTGGCCGTTCATTTTATTGGGTAAAACAAAACAATCATGGTGCTCTAATGATGGTTTCAAGGACTTAACAAATTTCTGTTAGACAGAGTGCAGGCTTCTTAAATTAATTTAATACTTTGAATTTGCACTTTTAGTTTTAGTCTTTAGCGATGCTTTTTCTTTCACGGATGTACTGTTTGATGTGTTACAAAAGAAGTCACTGTATATTAATTATTGTATCTCTCAAATAAAAATTACGCAAGCCCTTTTAAATGCCAAATGAAATGACGGATCATTTAAACAACTTTTTTGATGGACGCCAATTCCAACTGAACAACGAAACAGACGGGCAAGATCCAAATTAACTCAGGATCAAGTTTTTGAAAAATATAAGTTTTATATTCCAAAGTTTTAGACATTAATAATACTAAGGATAATTAGTGCACTGCTTTTAGATGTTTCAAAATAATTTAAAGAGATATTTTTCTCTACATATGTTTCGGCTTGATGAGGCCTTTATCAAGAGTAGTTGTATACTAAAATCTAAAATTGTTATACCCTACTAAACCGCCTGACGGTATTTTGTTTTTATTGCACTGCCAATTATGCAGGTGTTTAAAGGGCAGGTCAGTTGGTCGTTCGTATTTAAAACGTCTGTTTTTTGTGACTTTTGGATTTCTAGGTACTCCAAAAGGTTCAGCATATTGCTTTTTATTTCCGTATGTAAAAGTTTGACATTATTCGTATCTATAAAATGGTTATTTTCTATACAATGTTTTGCTAAGCCAGAGTTTTTAATATTATGTAAAATCGATGTGTTCTTTAATCCTAATATTTAAGTTTCGACCAGTTTATCCTACGTATACAGCTCTCCACAGTTCACACAATTTATTTTTGTAAACACCAGATTTAGATTGTTTGTCAATTTTGTCTTTATTGTTTATTAGTCTTCTCCCTAGATTATTCTTATTACATAAAATTACGTTGGGGTTTGGAACCTTCGGCAACATGCACCAAAACAGAGTTTTGGAGATGATTAAACTAATCTGATCTCCTGATGATGCTAACATGGTTAGCGAAACGCGCGTCGAGTGCAAATATTCCGTTTCGGTATTGTGGATAAAACTCTGTTTTGGTGCATGTTGCCGAAGGTTCCAAACCCCAACGTAGCCAAATGTATTAAATTTTTTTGAAACTTTATCTGTAATGTTCGGAATACAATTGATAAATTTAAACGACTCCTTTTCTAATTATAATGTAGGGTTATAAAATTAAACAATTTTACAATGTTCTTCTGTTTTTTCATTATTAATTTGTCAATCAAAGCGATCTTATAACCGTTATTAATTGCAATCTGTTTGATAATGGATACTTCTTTTTGGACACTCGCCAAGTCTAGGGGAAAGCTGAAAAGTCTATGGATGAGACTATGAAAAGCGGAAAGATTTACTTGCCAAGATTGGTTAGAGTCTTTATGAATTATTGCATCTGTTGTTGGTTTCCTATATATATCAAATTTAAGCGAATCTCTTGTCTTTGTAATCTTTATGTCCAAAAAGTTTAAAATGTTGCTAGATTCTTTTTCCATGGTAAATGGAATTCTATTGTTTAGGGAATTTTAAAATGTTAAAAAGGTATCTAAGTTTCTGTTGGTTCCTGTAAAGATGCAAAATATGTCATCCACATATCTACCCAAAAAATATATATATTTCTGATTAATTAATTGTTGGTGTTGAATAAATGCTGTTCAAAATCAGCCATACATATCTCGGCAAATAAAGGTGAAATTGGAGAGCCCATTGGTAAACCATTAATTTGTTTGAATATTTCACAATTATACTGGAAATAATTTTGATCTATACGTGTACGAATTATAGAATTATAGATTTGAGATCGCTTTTTTCTTTTACTAAATGATCAGAGTTAGTTAATAATACGTGAAAGTTCGTTTAACGGTATGGAGCTAAACAGACTCTTCACATCAAAATAGTATTATTTGTAATTTTTAAGTTTTTGACTTTATCAATGAAATCAAAGGAGTTTTTAAGTGCATACTTAGAATCGAATATAATAAATTTTGATAAAATATTCGTAACGAATTGACTTAATTTGTAACATGGAGCATTCACATATGATGCTACTGGTCTGATTGGGATATTATCCTTATGAATTTTAGGTAAGCCGTAAAAAAGGGTGGGTGATGGATTCATTAATTTGAGAAAAATTTGTGAGTTATCAGGTAATATAGAATTGTTATTTTTTAATAATGAAATAATTTGTTTTTGGTATTTATTAGTCGAGTCTTGCGTTTTTATGAAATCTCCATTATCCAAACGCAAGACCCGAACTAATAAATATCAAAAACAAATTATTTCATTATTAAAAATAACAATTCTGTACTACCTGAACTCACAAATTTTTCTCAAATTAATGAATCAATCACCTCCCCTTTTTTACGGCTTACCTAAAATTCATAAGGATAATATCCCAATCAGGCCAGTAGTATCATAATAATATGTGAATGCTCCATGTTACAAATTAAGTCAATTCGTTGCGTTTTTTTCCAAACTTCATTAAATTCATTCTAAGTACGCACTTAAAAACTCCTTTGATTTCATTGATAAAGTCAAAAACTTAAAAATTCCAAATAATACAATATTGGTTCCCTTTGATGTGAAGAGTCTGTTTAGCTCCATACCGTTAAACGAACTTTCACGTATTATTAATGAACTAATAGATAACTGATAGTTTAGTAACAGAAAAAAGCGATCTCAAATCTATAATTCGTACATGTATAGATCAAAATTATTTCCAGTATAATAATTATGAAATATTCAAACAAATTAATGGTTTAACAATGGGCTCTCCAATTTCACCTTTATTTGCCGAGATTTTTATGGCTGATTTTGAACAGCATTTATTCAACACGAACAATT
This sequence comes from Pissodes strobi, assembly GCA_016904865.1. NCBI lineage: Eukaryota > Metazoa > Arthropoda > Insecta > Coleoptera > Curculionidae > Pissodes > Pissodes strobi. The sequence continues at coordinate 267 of MU196701.1, read as the reverse complement.
CATTAATCAGAAATAGTGTGGTAAGATTAGCGTCCTTAGATATAGCAAACGGTAG
>JAEQML010078980.1:0-12185 GCA_016904865.1 Pissodes strobi | reverse complement strand
AGCGGTTGCTTTTTTAAACAAATTCGAATTTTTATGACGGAAATTCTAGCTCGTGGGAAAAAGAGTATATCGGACAAGAAAAAAGAGTATAGAGTATTTGATGTTCAAAAAGAGTATAATACTCTTAAAAAGAGTATATCTGGTCAGCCTACCCACGACCTTTTTGTTTTTTAACGACTTTTGGGTGCAAATTGGGCGTGCCACCCCAAAAAATTTCTGCCTCAAGCAGGGACCCTCCGAACTATATCTGTTACGTTACCCCACATTACTTTGGTTATGGCTTTATGGTTTCTTGTATATACTCTTTTGCCTCTAAATATTTCTGGTCAGCCTGTTATTGCTGGTATATGGGTGTGTTATGGTTGTTCCAATGCCATTCCCGATAATCATGTCAAAAAAATGCACATATCGTGGCCCATGTTTCAAATTTACAGTCATCCAATTGTTTAATTGACAAATCTTGCATTAGACAACAGGTTACAAGGGCCCTCCGGGCCTATATCAGCTAGGCCTTTTGGCCTCCTCTCAACCACTACTACATTAGACAACCTTGAAACGACGTAAAGTATGTGCAGCAGATAAAGTTATACCATATGTACTTTTGGCACAGTTACATATTTGCTAAGATCACTGACAACTAAGACTGTGCCATAACAAAAGGTGGATAATCGATGACAGTGTGGTTCGGTTCGGAGTACCCATAAGGTACACTGTACATACACTAGCTCAGCTGCAAAATGAAAATCGCAGGCAGTATTCAGTGTAGTTCACATTTATTAAAATATCATTACAAAACGTCAAATGATTTAAAAAATCTCTTTTCTATAGCTTATTGGATTATTTCATGTGAAATACCTAATATATAAATAAAAACAAACAAACTCTATCAGTCATTCGTTAGTTCGTTACCCATAATCAAACCCTTGTAAAACTCAGCAGATTTTTTTTCAGTCCTCGGCCTTGAAGGATTTTTGAAATCGACTTGATAAAGACCAAATTTTATTCTGGAACAATAATTAATATCAAACAATATATGTATTTAATCAAAATATCTAACTTTGTTTAAACTAAAGAATCTTACGTGTATCCGCTGGTCCACTCCATATTATCCATAACGCTCCACACTGTATATCTAGCAACATTGCATCCATATGTATATATAGCATCAAAAGTAGCTTTAACATATTCCTACAAGTAAATTATGTAAAGTGTTTAAGAGAGCCTTACAAATACAATAAATACTGAAATTATGAAGGGAAAGTCTCGATTATGGCTTATAGTACAGATAAATGGAATAAGAGGCGATTTCTTAAATTCGTCGGTGAATTCACCAGTTGACACTCTATCGTTTTCTGACTTAAGGAAAATGACAAAGACAGCATTAAACGGGTGAATCAACTGGTAAAGTAATGAAAGCGCCTATATAAAAGATTGAATTAAGTAAGAGAGTGACCAGGAACAAGTACCACTTTTGTACGTTCGAAACTAGCTAGAGGTAGGTTACTAGAATAACATTATTACGAAGGATTCAGCTATTTCAAAGAGAATTTGATTTAGGTTCTTTTTATTAGATATTGTACCTTAGTTTGACATATATAAACCGTAGAATATAAAATGTCATTCTTTTAATCATCAGGATAACTCATATCTAACGATGAAATTAATTAAATTAAGTTGTTATTTCTTAAATTAAATTATTTCTCTGCATGAACCCAACATTAACTCAGCTTAAGATACCCGTCGTAAATCCATAAACTTCAACAAATGCTTGTATAGTGGATATAGTTACTGACTTTTGCCTCATTACCTTTATATACTCAGACCTGTGGGTATCATTCAGAGTACCTGTCGTATCTCCGATACCATTTTCCGTTATGTACACCAGTGGATTATTGTATTGGTCCTTTACCCAGGCAAGTAGCTTTGTTAAGCCCGTTGGGACAATTTCAGGATCCTTCCAATTGGGATCTTTTTCTAACTGGACTCCTAAAATTGTTTATTTTGTTGTTAAAAAGCATCTATAATAGGAGGATCCGGATCCGATAGGATCTATAGATGCACAGACTTAAACCTATTTTTACTGTTTACTACACCTTTGTCAGCGTCGAAGGAGATGTCATCCAATGTATAGTTCTTGCTGGTAGCCAACCAAGTGTGGTAATGGTTCAGCCCAAAAAAATCTGCAGAACCTTTGAGTAAATTTATTTCTTCATCTGACAAAGAAGGTAGCCTCGATTTAGTAAAATTTTGCAAGGCGCTGATATGGTCTATCCTCGATGACATAACTGTAGGATAATCACCGGCTTTAGAAAAAATAGGATTTGCGAACCAACCAAACTATAACAAAAAAAGAGAGTATCAAGAGTAAAAATTGAGTATCGGTATTGTGGACAAAACTGTGTCGTAGTATTATTATTCTCGGTGTTGCGCGAAACGAAGCAATAAACTTTAACCAAAACTATATTGAAAAAGACTGGTGGCCTAAGTGGAAGAATTCTCTCGCTCGTATTTGTAAAATTCATTCATTCAAGTCTCGGTACAAAACCTATAATGAGTGCAACAATAAAAACTTCCATGCCTCATAATTTGCCAATATATTTAATATTCATTTCAATTAAATGGAGACTTACCCTAAAATCCAAATATGCGTGCAAATTTGCAATTTAAATGTGTTGGCCTATCTTCCTCTTAAATTTATAGAACCATCCTTTTTAGCATATCTTCAGGGCCAATAAAAAAATATATGGGATGACCCTTAGAATATAAGAATTATTTAATTTAAGAAATGGTCCCAATATTATTTGACGTAGAAGCACTGACAAAGGGGCGCACAAGCAAAATTTGTGTTAATTTTGCATAAGGCCTGGCTTAAACGTACAACCGTCGTAAATAAATATTGATTTTACTGTGCCATAGAAACGAAAATATCGGATTATTTCAACGTAAATGTATATTTATTATTTTCTATATTCTTTACTCACCGACATTTGCATTTCTCTATCAGCAGCATCCTGGTCAGCCTGACTTTTAGATTTTGGTTCGGCCCAAATACTGTCAATTGTAATTCCAACTTTTCCTAAAAGAAGAATTTGCCTGAATATTTACGATGAATGCACGCTTTTGTTAGAATGACTTTGCTAATAAATCAATCAAAAGCTGGAAAACAAAAAATATGAATTTGAACAAAAATTTTTTAAAAATCGACAAACGCTACCTTTACTAACGCTACCTTTCCTCATAAAAAAAAATCTTTTTTAACTATTTTTCCAAGGTTTTATGTTCAAAAAAAAAACAGCAGGGATTCTTGTGCTCACCAAATATTCATTTCCTCTAATTAAGGTCTGCTACAGAAAAATTTCGATATTAATTTAAGATCACTAAAAGCAATATGCTTCGATTATAAAGCAGTTTAAGGCCTAAATATTTCGAACCTGTCATTGATCGCATTAAAAATTTTAACTATAACATCACCAGAAAGGCGGCCTATTTAAAAGAACCAATCGCAATATCACACGAGTCTACCTCCTAAACATATTTAAATATATTATGTTCAAATTTGCAACAATTTTGTCACAAGAAAATAAATTTTTAATATACATTTTGAAATAGCATTTTCAAATATTGTCAATTGTCACTAAAATGGGATTTGGAACCTTCGGCAAACACTTACACTCGGCACGCGTTTCGGTAATCATGGCAGTATCATAAGGGAATCATTAAAACCCGATTTTGGCCATGATGCGCTAACATGGATAGCGAAACGTGCGTCGAGCGGTTGTTGTGAAAAGTCACACCAATTTTATTTATTAATGCTCTTTGAAAATATTAATATTATTTTGCCCTTAAAAACATTCTCGAGTATTATGAAAGCTATAAAAACTCCTATTTATTAGCGCTTATCTGGAGTTTGAGACGTCATTTTGACCGTGCTCGAATTTCAGGCTGTTTCTGCTTAGTTGCTTTTGCTAATCTCTATAATGTGTTGATGTGCTAATGGTTCTTTGTGATTCGAAAGAAGTGCGTGGGAAGAGAAAAAGAACCAGAAATTAAGTTAGTCAGAAATTAGTAGAAGTCACGTAAGGTCTACGGGCTTTCGAGCCTGTAGTTGTTCTGCCTTGTTTTAATAATGCGACAATAACAAAATGGCCTTTGAGCCTTTTGTTACTCTGCTCTGATATTACGCTCTAAAGTCGCATCTCTGAAGCTCTAAATTACTCTGTTGAAGTTCTCTCTGCCCTTTTGGTATTGCTCTATTTTTACATAAATGTTATCGCGAAAGTTGAAAGTGAAGCCCTAAATTACTCAGTTGGAGTGTTCTCTCTTCCCTTTTAGAATTGCTCTGTTTTTATGTAAATGTTATCGCGAAAGTTGGAAGAAGCTTTGGAAGTCAAAGTGTATTTTGACCATTTACAAGCAGTTCTCTAGATGGTTGTTTGTTATAGTAAGTAAGAAGTGTGAAGAGAAACGCGTAGTGATCAGACTGATTAGTCATTAATTTAAGGTTGTTTTTAATTTACTTTTAACGCATTGGTGTGGATATTTGACACTAAGTGTGTCGGACGAAGAGTAGGTTTAAGTACAAACATTTGACTAGGACTAGATCACACCAATACTTACATTTTCTTTTGCACATAGACGTTTCGTTTTTATTAATTACTATTAAAATTAATCAAATTTGGAATTTTGTGTTTAATGTGGATTAATGTAACTTTCCCTGAGACAATAAATTCAGCCTATGGCTGTGGTCCTTCGAACATTTAACCAGAACCAGTTACTCGGTTCTACGATATAACCCAAGTGTTATGTCCCCCTTTGTGTTGGAGTGAGAAGCAACATCCACTCCGTATCAGCGGTATTGTGGATAAAACTGTGTTGTAGTAGTAAAGTGTAGTTAAACCTAAATCAGTATATATTGTTGGTCTATATAGCTGACTCTATACTTTTTCAGGCAGAAGACTGAAACAATATTCGAACAATAGGTATATGTCTAAAAAAATTATATCACTGAATCAACTTTGAAATAATTTAAAACCTATTTTACGCAAAAGTTTGAACATCGATGCCCTGCTGTTAATATCTACTATTCGAACAGTCGTTTTAGCATACATTTTTTCCTAATACACTTTCTGACAGCAATGTTTTAAGGATTCTGCCGGCCCGAGGCCTTCCTTAGCCTGATACCTTCTATATTCTGACTAACAAGCTGCTGCTTTCAATTGCTCATTGCCAACACAACTTCCTTAGTTTGGCTTAGTCAAGTTTGTCAAATATCCAATATGTAGAAATTACAAAATTATTTTCCATAAAATGTCCTTAATTAAATATTCTTAATTTCGTAACTGGCGACGCTTCACTTAGAAATCAATTAATTGGGGCTTACCATTTTGGACGTTTTTGAAATCTGACTGATATAACCTGTAAGCCTTTGCATGAGCTAATAGAATAGTTTTGCCACATAAATATGATCCTATCCCTGGTGATTTAATACCAGGAGCTCCGCCGTTGTACTCGTAAACATCAACACAAATACTGGATGGTTCATTTATGGTGATCCATAGTTTTACCTTGAAATAATAATTTGATTAAAATAATATATATTGAGGACCGCATACATTCACGGAATAAGTACGAGGTAGGAATGAAGAAATAAATATTACTCAATAAAATTATATCAATTTATTTAATTCACTTATTCAGACGTCTAGGTACTTTATCAACTGTTAAAATTACTGAAGTACCCTTAATGTTTACCTAGAAAGGTATGTTAACCAGCATTTACAAAAAGACATTGATAGTTTTAAGGTTGAGTTTGTCATAATAAATAAATTTTTACTTGTCACCGTTTTTAAAATATACATTTTACTAAACAAATTAGTATATCTTCAACAGGCTATGGATGCAGTACGTTACCTAAGTTAGAAGCTTTAGTTGAAGGTAAAATTTTTTATTTAGTAAGATTGAAAGAATGGATCCAGTGAAACATATCAAACTATGAACAAGTGAGACCGACTGGCCAATATGGAAGAACAAAATGAGGGATATGCTAGATTATCATGAAGGTGCGTTAGATGTTATTGATGGCAAGCTAAAGAAGCCCAAACCGCTTGGAGAGGAAGTAACAGAAGGTCAAAAGAAGAAATTCAAAGAGGATTCTGATTTGTACCGTAAGGCTAATAGTTATGCTAAGTCAATGATCACAAGCGCAATAACTGATAATGTATATCAAAAGATCATGGACAAAACCACAGCCCATGATGCGTGGCTCGCACTAAAAGATCTCTTTGAAGCATCAGCTAAGGATCAGTTATTTAAGCTTTGTACAGATTTCTTTGCTTTTCTGGACAGCGAACGAAGATGTGTCGACCCATATAGCCAAGTTGAAGAGCCTGTTTTCTGAGTTAAGCAGCGGTTTAGCATTAAAGAAGGATAACACACTTCCAGAGTTAATGGGAGTTTGTAAAGTTTTACATATTTTACCAGAAGAGTTCAAGACTTTTAAGACAAGTTGGATGCTGCTTTCAAATGACTGTGACAAGAGTAAGACATTATGTGATTTGACAGTACAGCTTTGCGTGTTTGAGAGAAATTTTGCCAAAAGTAAGGATGGCAACAGTGAACACGAGGCTCTCGTCGTAGAAAAGCATGCTAAGGTACATAGTAAAGTAAGGACACCTTTTGCAAGGACAAAGGTCACTGGGTACGTAATTGTGAAAAGTGGATTGCTGATGGTAGGCCGCGTAAGAACAAACAAAAGACATCAGATGTGAAGACTAAAGAAGATGCAAATATGACATTGTTATCTTTAGATGAAGTTATGATCACAGAGCTTGATGAGTCAGTTTGGTGGGTAGATAATGGCGCAACCAGGCATGTTACAAATACACCTATATATTTCGTCGATTTCAGAAGTTTGACAATCCATGTAATATAAGAGCTGCAGGAAACGGGATGTTAGGAGCAGTTGGAAAATGTACAATACAATTTCTGTATTCCAATAAAAATAGAAAACAAGATTTGCTTACCTTGAACGACATATGGTATGTTCCTCAGATATCGAAATAGTTATTTGTGTATTTAGAGCGCAAAGTAATGCATTGCCGCCTGAGAAAGAATGTTACTGCGCGACGCGTAGCGGAGCGCAGTAATCTTTCGAAAACGGCAATCTTAGTTTGCGCTCGAAAAACACACAGAAGTTTTTCTACAGCCGCATTTTTTAAAATTAAATCCACATTTTTCTCTATACTTATTCTGAAATTTGCAAATGACTGTCAGTTTTGACATATGATGTTCGGGATTCGGGCATATTTAGAACAGGATTGCCAGCAATAAACTGTAACAAACGCACGACTGTCATTTATTTATCTTCGGTTTCCATGACCATTCAGCACACTAGACGGAAAAAGCGAGAATTTCCTTTTCCATGTTCGCGCTAGAGCGCAAAATAAGGATCCACGGCATTAGTTGATTTTGCGATTTCATTTGAATTTAGTATTTAGTTATTTTGCGCGCGGCTGTAGAAAAAATCTATTTTCAGTTCTAGCAGCACATGATAGAAATAGAGATGACAGTATTTTTACGTCTACGTCAACTGAATGTACGTTTAAAACTGGAAATAATGCATTCAACAGGAACCAGAGAGGTTGGTCGAGGATTGTACAGGCTTAAAATGAATCCGATCATTCCAGAAGCAGAGGTTCACTGTAGTATTGCAGAAGCTGATAAATCGATGTTACAACTGTATCATGAGAGGTGGGGACACCAAGACAAGAGGTACGTAAGAGTAACACTTAAGAAAAGATGGGAATCAAAGTCAAAATGGACCAAGAACTCTGTGAAGCATGTATTTATGGAAAGATGCATATGCTTCCTTTTGGTACAAGAGAGAGAGCTACCAAACCTGCAGAGTTAATATCAGCTGATTTAGTGGGACCTTTTGATTTATCATTTCAAAAGTACAGGTACGTTTTAATTTTTAAAAACAACTATACGCAGTTTAGAATTAGTTAACTTTTAAAAGAGAAATTCCAAGTTAAAGATAGATTAAAAGATATGCTGCAGTTGGTAGAAAACGCAGGTCATTCGATAAAACAATTAGTGTCAGATGAAGGTGGAGAGTTTGACACTAATGAGGTTAGATCGTTACTAACAAGTAAAGGTATAACGATAAGACTAACAGCGCCATATACACCTCAACAGAATGGCGGTAGTGAGCGAGAAAACAGAATAACTATAGAAATGGCTAGAATATTTAAGTTTTCCAATCCTGAAATCGAGTTTCCACCAGGACTATGGGCAGAATTAGTCAACACAGCCATCTATGTACTAAACAGAACTGGTAAATCTACAGTAGAAAACGTTAGTCCGTATGAGTTATGGTATGGAAAAAGACCAAGAATAAAGCATTTAAAGATAGTGCTAGCGCTTGGTATTTCCAGAAACGGCGAAAAATGGAAAAGAAAGCAATGAAAGGCTATCTAGTAGGCTATGATGGTGATGAACGCTATAGAATTTGGGTAAAAGAGAAACATAGAGTTTTTATTTCAAGAGATGTTAAGTTCCAAGAGAAACTAAAAGTATGTAATGAAGTAACCATAAGCTCTACAGATCAGAAAAGCACAGATAGATATATTGCAAGACAGAAATACGGATGAAACTAGATCACAGATTGTCGAAGAGTTACCAGAACAGCAAGAAGAGGATGGTCTACAAGATAGAAATTTGGAAACTGAGATAGAAGATCTGGAAGAAAGTGAAGGTGAGGAAGAAAGTTCTTCATACAATTTAAGAAATCGTCAAACTTTAATGCCCTGATCGTTTTGAAGAATGCATTCACCTAGCTGAAGAGTTAGTATGCACGATTGAGACTTCTCAAACATATAAAGAAGCGCTTAAAACCAGGAAAAGAAATGAATGGAAGAAAGCTATGGACAGAGAAATGAGTTCATTGATAAACAATGAGACTTGGGAGCACACATATTTGCCAAATGGATTTAAAGCTCTTCCCTGTAAGTGGGTTTACCGAGTAAAGATAAATCCAGATGGAAGCATAGATAAGTTTAAAGACAGACTGGTAATAAAAGGCTTTGCTCAGCGCTACGACATAGATTCCAATCAAACATTTAATCCAGTAGCCAATTTATCCACAATAAGATCCGTTTTGAGTGTTGCAGCTAGTGAGAAGATGTACTTACCACAGTTTGACGTTGTGACAGCATTTTTATATGGTAATTTAGAAGAGACTATATATATGGATCAGCCAGAAGGTTATCATGATGATTCCAAAAAGGTTTATAAGTTAAAGCGTAGCTTATATGGCCTAAAACAAGCACCTAGATGTTGGAATAAGAGATTCAACGATTTCATTTTAAAACTAAATTTTAAAGTAAGTGAAGCCGATCCATGTTTGTACATAAGAAAAAGTAATGGAGAAAAGATGTTCCTTACTTTGCACGTGGACGATGGATTGATTGTGGCTTCGTCTAGAGTAGAATTAGACACTCTTTTGGCAGATTTAGGAAAATAATTCAAGATAACGTCTAAAGAAGCAAATTATTACTTAAGCTTGTAGCTTGAGAAGTCAGAAGAAGGCATAAGAATAAACCCAAGAAGCTATACAGAACAAGTACCAGAAAAGTTTGGTGTTTCCCAATGTAGACCTGTATCAACTCCGATGCTTAAACCACCTGAAAGCACCATACAGAGTGAAAATTCAACACCAGTAGATTTTCCTTACAGACAAGTCATAGCAGCTCTAATGTACCTAATGGTTGGGACCAGACAGGGGCGTGCGGTGAAATTTTAAGAAAGGGAAGCAGCGGCAGTTCGTGGAATTTGATGCCAACACAAAAAAGCTTGCCGCAGATGCCGACGAAGGCTAATCCGCCGCAGGCTGAAAAATTTGAGGGACCACGCCCAATTTTTACCCAAAAGTCATTAAATCGTTAACAAAACAAGGATCCGGCGCCCCGTCGGGCGTCCCCTTGAATGGCGAATTGTTGCGCACTGAAATAAATATTTGTAATGTAGTTCGATTCTTCGATCACTTTTTGCAAATTCGTCAATGACGTCATCATAAAAACCTGCTCCAACATATTTTGCAGAAGTTTGTTTTCAATGGACAACAGCGATATTTGCCAAAGTCATTCCTGCTCCGTTGAATTTCTTACGAAATTTTTTATACGTTTAAGTGTTGAAAAATTGCGTTCTATTGATGAACTTGCGGCAGGTATTGTCAATACTAATTCACACAACTTCGACATTTCAGTATAGGCTTCTTCCAGCTCCTTGTCTTTTAAAAATAATTGCATTAGTTCTTTAGCGTTATTTTTTGTACTAATCATCAGTTTCGTAAATCACTTTTAGTTCAGATCGCAGTAACACTCGGTCGAAGAACTGGCCCTAATGAAGAAGAAGAGATTTAAACGCATCTTCTGGAAAAGTTTTTCCTTAAATGCAGCAAAATTGCAGAGCTTGAGGAATTTAAAATCATTTAAACCGTTAAATATATAGTTTATTTGTTGCTGAATTTGATCGATTATTTCATAAAAGAGGCGCCTATATGACATTCTCCTACCCTGTCTGTTCGAAGACGCTTAGCTTGTGGCTCTACATTTAACGTCATCGTTTTCTCCCAACACACGTCAAAGTCATCTCTTTTTTGTCTTAACATGAACTTAAAATCCTCCACTTTTTTAAGCAAAAAGCAATATCATTCGTCTTAGTTTGTAATATATTAAAAACATTGTCCGGGCATGGAAATATTTCTGAAAATATGTTCAACAAATATTTAAAATAAAAATCTCATTTCAAACAGTCCAAAAATCACCTCGAACTTGCTTCAGAGTCCCACATTTCATTATTTTCTATTATTCTCAAATAGTTCAATCAGTGATTCACGATTTTCAGAGACTGTTAGCAGAAGTTTTCCATTATAGTTCCACCTAGTAGGAGCTACTTTGGGCAAGCGTTTGTGACAATAGAGTCCAAAGCATGTGTACGTTTTGTTGACTTGGAAAAAAAACTGTCATGCCACTTAAAGTAACGAAATAGTTATTTTCCTAACTAGTGCGGAAAGTGATACTTTTCCGCACGCGATTGCAGTTTGCCGAACGACGTGCAGCGGAGTTCGGCAAGCAGTCGAGTGAGGAAAAGAGACTTTCCGCCTGAGTTAGGAACAAAATTTTTTCTACAAGCACCTAAATCAAAAATTGAACCGTCTATTTTGTTTTATTTGGGCAAATAGAATAGTTATTTTTATTCGCTTGAGAAACATAGATCTTTTAGACAAGATTTTATTTAAAAAGCATAAAACAATAACAATTTAATAGCAGTTATTGATATTTATGATACTGGGTGTCCCAAATTTATAGGTATATTTCTTTTGTATAATAATTCTTTAATAATTATAATTAGTTTTCCGCTTTGTTATAACGAACATGACGTGTTCCCCTAAATTTGGTATTATCAATATAGAAGTTACTGTGTGACAAATTTGTATACTTTTTTTGATATTTTTACTTTTCCGCACTAGTGCGGAAAAGTAATGCGGAAAAGTACTTTTCCGCACTAGTGCGGAAAAGTGGCACTTTCTAAACTAAATTGAGTGCGGAAAAGTGAACTTTTCCGCACGCAAGTAGAAAAAATAATTTACACTCTTTAACGTGATTTATGGACCAGGATAAAATTAAATTTAATTTATGAGCAAAACAGTGGACAAATAGAGCACTTGGGAAAGTTTCTCGAATTTTAGTTTGCAGACCTCCTAATTGTCCTGCCATCACTGCAGCTCCATGCATAGCATAGCTTTGAGCAACTAATTTTTCTTTTTTAACGTAGCGTATTACTATATATAGATAATTGGCTAAAATTAGTGATATCAGTTGTTTCGTCCAGAGTAATAGCAATAAACTGCGCTTCGCCAATCTCATGCTTAATTATTCTTAAAATAATGGTTGCAACAGCTGAAATTAACTCATTTTCGATACTATTCGACGTTTCGCGAAAAACGCTAGAATGCCAGAATTAGCCATTAAACTAAGTAAATCCTGGACCGTTAAAACAAAGAACCTACTCCAACGATAGCTTAAAGCACCCGACTACTCAGCAGACGCCTTCAGCCGATGGAAAGTTCACTAACCTCTCAACGCACAAACAATCAAGCATGCATGCATCGGATATGGCTTGGC
>JAEQML010078979.1:0-12185 GCA_016904865.1 Pissodes strobi | reverse complement strand
TAATTAATTCTACAGACTTAATTTTAGAAAGCGGGGTCCTAACCTGTGAGCCTATAAACACCGACCATGAGGCTATTTATTGCGTTCTCAAATGTGAAAAACCTAAGTTGAACAATTCTGTGGTTTTAAGTAGAAGCCTTAAAATGGCAAGTTCCGAACAATTTCAGACCAATTTGCAGGCGATCGATTGGCATAAGCTGTATAGCCTACAATGTGTTAATTCTAAGATTAACTTGTTTAATAATGAAATTTTGAATGTATTTGATAATCACTGTCCAATTCAGCGAACCAACCTAAAAAAGCCAAGACCACCCTGGTTGACATACAATCTTAAAAAGATGATCGAGTTAAAGAGGAAGGCTTTTGGCAAGTTTAAGTGTTCAGGAACTGTGGGATCTAAAAACTATTACTTACAGCTAAAGCAATATGTGAATTTTGCAGTACACATGGAAAAAAAGTCCTACTTTTCTACAGAGATTGGAAAGGGGTGCAAACAAAAGTAAGCATTCTTCTAATTAAGTATAGGATAATAATCTACAACTTTATAAATTACCTATATAATGACGTCGCTAATTTGCTCAAAGTGCAATAGGCAGTGCATTTTCAAGCCTAGACCAAAGGATGATGAAGTTTTTGGAACTCCTTGTGATGCCTGCAAGGGGGTGTTTTGTAAGATGTGTGCGGGCATAACAACAACTGAATCTCATGCTGTTGCACTGGCACAAAGGACGATTTTGTATTACTGTTCGGATTGTAAGCTGCACATAAGGGATCTACCCTTATTTAAAAAACTGTCAGAAACCTTAGAAGAATGTAGAACAGAATCTCAGGAGAAGGACGACATTATGTCGAAATTAAAAACTGAGCATCTAGATAAAACTGACGAATTAGAAAGGGAATTGGCGAATGTAAGAAGGGAGTTGAAAGACAGAGTAAGATTTTTTAAAGGGGAGCGAAGGAAATCACAGAGTTTTAAGGATGATGTTATAGAGGCTGAGGAGAAATTTGAAAAGAAAATAAAAGAACAACGAGAATTAATTGCTGGTTTAAATAAACAACTGTCAAACTTATTAAAAACAAAGATCGAATTGGAAAACAAAGTTGCAGAGTACGAGGATAGTCGGAGTAAGATGAAAAGTGAAATTGCGGAATTGAATGAAAACAGACGTGAAATGTTGACATCTATAAAAACCTTGGAGGCCCAAAATGATTGGTACGGCCAAGAGCTCAGTAAGCTTGGCAGCGGGATGTCTACGTTATCGGAAGACCTAGCAAAAAGAAACTTCTCAGGTACACCGAGTAATTCGCGGACATCAAGCCCTTTGGAACGTTCCCTTAACAGTGTTGTAAATAGAATCTCAGGACTGAGAAACTTGCTAATTCTTTGTGACCAGCAGGGTCGAAATCTTGACAAAATTTTTACGCAACAACTTCATAATACAGTTAGGATTCAAACAATCATTAAACCCGGCGCGTCTTTTGTCAAGATAGTCGACGATATTGCTAACTTAACAAAAAGTATGACTGTGAGTGATTTGGTTGTGGTTGTAGGCGGTTTGAATGACTTTAAAAATGGTTTCACTCCATCTCTTACCGATATTTACAAAAAAGTAAGTGATTGTGGAAATACTAACGTTGCATTAATTTCAGTCCCCTTTGGTAAATTTAATGACCAAATAGAAAACAATATTTTTAATTTTAATTGTGAACTCCGAAAAGTTTTTCAAAGGAGTAGTAATGTGTTTTTGTTAGAGACAAACATAAATAATTCTAGGGTCACAAAACATTTCATTGTAAGTAGGTTAATAACTGAAATAATATCTCAGTGTGACAGCGAAGATGTCTACGACGTTTCTGTTTCTGGACATAGAGAGATGCACAAAAATTTTCATCAGCCGCTGCTCGTTTCCAATGGAACGTGAATCAGTCATTATCAATTTTATATCTAAACATTCAATCAATAAGAAATAAAACAGATGAACTTTTTTTATTTTTAGAAGCAAAAAACTACCCGGATATAGTTTGTTTATGTGAACATTGGTTAAAATGCGATGAATTATGTTTTGTAGCTGATAATTACATCATTTTGTCAAAATTTTGCAGATCCACCATTCAGCATGGTGGTACCATGATAATGGCAAAAAAACCTTTTTTAGATGACAATTATTTTCAAGACATAAATATATATAATGACTTAGCTGTAGAGCAAGTTTTTGAGTTTTCCATGATTTATTCCAGTGCTAAAAAACTGTATATAATTTGTATTTATAGAGGCCCTGCCTCAAATACCAATGATTTCTTGTCCAGACTGGAGCAGATTCTTTCTTTGCTGCCACATAAATCTAATATTATCTTACTGGGCGATTTTAACATAAACTATGATGATACAGACTCAATTCATACGCTTAACTTGTGTAACCTCTTAGATTCATTTAGTCTCTTTATGTACGTCAATGCACCCACTCGTGTTTCGCAATTCTCATCCACCACCATTGATTACTTTTGTTCATCCATGAATTCCCCTAATGTGGATTGTTTAGTTGTTGAGTCAGGTCTGTCAGACCACGAGGCTATATTAAGTAAAGTTGCTTTTCCCAATAATCCAAAAAGTGTCAATACAGATATGGTAGATTATTTAGTAGAGCAAACTACAGTAAATTTGGGCAATTTTGTATGGCTGTTGATTGGAGTGGTATATTTGAATGTAGCGATCCTCTTGAGCAGCTCCATATTCTTTTGCGTGGGTCATTTAATAGAGCTTTTCCTGTTCAGAAAATTAAAAAAAAGAGTAGAAAGCCTTGGATCACTAAAGGCTTGAGAGTTTCTTCAAGAAATTTGCGGTGCTTACATACAATTCGAAAATTTACGAATAATGATATTTTTTTGAGTTATTTTCAACAGTATAGATTCATATATAGAAAGTTAATAAGGCTTGCAAAGGAGCGTTATTATGCTACCCGCATAGCTGCATCTGGCAATTCGCAGAGGGAAAGTTGGAAGGTTGTGAATGAGATGAGAGGTGTTGATGAGAGGTCGCGTTTCAATGTTCCGGAAATGTCCCCGGATATCTTGAATAACTACTACTGTTCTGTGGCGGGTGCACTCACGTCGAAGTTGAATCCAACTGCTGATCCAATGGCCTACATGGCTCGGTTTCAGATCGGCTCATCATTTTTCTTTCAGCCAACGCACCCGACGGAGATTACACGAGCCATGAAATCAATTAAAAATAAGAGCTCGTGTGGTGAAGATGGCATCACAGCAAAAATCTTTCTATCTCTTCCTACTCCTGCTTTGAATGCTCTCTCTGATGCTATTAATCAATCCTGGGTTGCTGGTGGGTTTCCTTTGTGTCTTAGGCAGGCTATGGTTGTTCCCCTTTATAAGGGTGGTGACCTTGGTGATCCCTGCAATTTTCGGCCGATTTCGTTATTGTCAACCCTTTCAAAAATCCTCGAAAAACTTGTTAAGGAGCGGATTGTGATGTTTCTCAAACAACATCAAATTTTACACCCTAACCAATTTGGCTTTCAATCCGGTAGGTGTACTGATGATGCGGTGTTTCAATTCTTGGAGGAGGTGTATTTTGGTTTCAACAGCGGAGAGGCTATTGCAGCAGTGTTTTGCGACTTATCAAAAGCATTTGATTGTGTGAGTCACAGAATTCTGCTGCAGAAGCTTGATACATATGGATTCAGAGGAAACGTACTGGAGTGGTTTCGGTCTTTCCTGGATGGGCGAGTGCAGAGGGTCATCATCGGCTCAAAAACATCTGACGCAGGTGCGATCAGTTGTGGGGTTCCCCAGGGTTCAGTTCTGGGTCCACTGCTTTTTTTGTTGTACATTAACGACCTTGCTTTTCTGGACATTGAGGGACAATTTACGCTTTTTGCCGATGATACTACCATACTCTGGCATAATCCTAGCCCTATCGCATTGAGGGATAGAATTTCAACTGATCTCCCAAAGATTGTACAGTGGTTTGATGCTAACTTGTTGACTCTCAATGTTGATAAAACCAATATCTTGGGTTTTAGGTGTAACGTGGGTGGCTTGTTGCTTGGGGATGTTCCACTTGTTTTGAAAACAAATACTAAATTCTTAGGCATTCTTCTCGATAACCATTTAAGATTTGATTCGCATATTATGGGGCTGACGAAGAGGGTGGCCTCTGGATGCTATGCTGTGCGTGTGATATCGAGAGAGATTGGTGTTTCTCTGGCTAGGAAGGTGTACCATTCTCTAGTGGAGTCGCATTTAAGGTATGGAATTGTGTTTTGGGGGAATACATACAATCGTTTGCTGCACTCATTGTTTGTTTTACAGAAAAGGGCAGTGCGATACATCTATCAAGTAAACGGTAGGGAATCATGTAGGCCCTTATTCAAATCCAAAAAAATTCTAACGTTGTCATCATTGTTTGTTCTGGAGACGGCTTGTATGATGTATAAGCGTAGGGATAACCTGCCCGGGCCTAGTCACTCTTATGCTACTAGGCAAACACAAGACCTTCACTTGCCTATACCTACTTCGGCCCTGGTGAAAAATTCAATTGTATATGAAAGCCGTAAAATATATAATCACCTTCCTGATACTTTAAAGGTTTGCCCTGCGCTTTCCTTATTCAGGCGGTCTGTAAAGAAGTTATTGGTGGAGAGGGCTTATTACGATTTGGGTGAATACCCATGACCGCTTTTAATCTATGTGTATTTTTGAGGCACCTTGCTCTGTATTTGTATTATTTTGTCTAGATGTTTTGATTTTGATTGTTTACTGTGTTTTAGACTGCTCTTAACTTATCTTATTTTATTGTATTCTATTGTATTGTGTTCTATTGTATTTTATTTTTATTTGGAAAATAATGTTTATTGTGGTTTTAGACATTGACTCTGCTTTGTAAAGACTTTTTTTTGTATACTTGCATGCAATTGAAGAGCTTTGTTAACAAGATTTATCTTACTAACAATAAAGCATAATTGACTTTGACTTTGACAGTTGTGGGGCAAAATCACTAACTGGAATATTGTTAATAAAAGCCTGAAATCCATTCCTGAACACTTGGATGATCCGAATTTAATAAATGACAGTTTTCTTAATAATATTCCTCACGTTGATGTGGATCAGGGTATGATTGACGATCTTTTGAACAGCAATAGAGATCGCTTGCATTTTCGGTTCGCACTTGTAACTGAGGAAGACGTATTGGCCTCGTTAAATAGTATCCGAAGCGGTGCCATTGGGATTGATGGAATCTCAATCAGTATGCTGAAATCCTGTTTGCCATTTTGTCTCGGGCCAATAACTCATATTGTTAATTTTTCATTAGAAAATGGTACTGTTCCTGACCTCTGGAAGATGGCACTAGTCACCCCCATACCTAAAGTTAATAACCCTACAGGTGTTGATGAATTAAGACCTATTAGTATACTTCCAACTATGTCTAAAGTTCTAGAGAAAATTGTTAAATCACAAATTTCGGAGTTTTTAGAGCAAGAGAACGTTCTGCCAGTTTTGCAATCGGGGTTTGTATCAAATCGCAGCTGTACTACTGCACTTCTAAAGGTGACTAGTGACATTACCCAGGCCTTTGATGAGTGTCAGGTGTGTCCAGCGGTTATGATCGACCTGACTAAGGCCTTTGATAGTTTAAATATAGATTTGTTGTTGGCAAAATTGGCTTTTTATGGGATGAACGCTAATGGTTGGTTCAATAGCTATCTTCGAAACAGGCAACAGGCGGTGAGGTTGATGGAGGGTGGAGAAGTATCGAGGTCGGATTGGAGGGTTATGGAGAGGGGTGTTCCACAGGGATCGATCCTGGGACCTCTCCTATTTATCATATTCAGCTCTGATGTCATCCATCATATAAAACACTCAAAATATCATATTGATGCAGATGATTTACAGATCTACCTTCCTTCAACTGTATCCTGTCTCCCTGGCACAGTTAATTATATTAATGAGGACCTCGCGAGTATTTCTGATTGGGAACAGAGAACTCGCTGGTGATAAATTCTCGTAAGACCCAGGCAATTCTATACTCTCGAAATGATATTGATGTAACGGGCTTGCGAATTAGTATTTTGGGTAGTGGAGTGGATTGGGTTGCTGAGGTAAAAAATCTGGGATTAATTATGGACTCTAAATTGACATTTAATTCTCACGTTAATAGCATTTGTCAGCGTTCTTATTATAAACTCAAATCAATTTACGAGTATCGAAATTTGTTGCCATCACATATCAAAAAAATTCTAACGGAGAGTCTGGTCTTGTCTATTGCTAGCTATGTCGATGTTGTCTATGGACCCTTTCTTACACAACAAAATAAATATCGAATTCAAAAAGTCCAGAACTCATGTGTCCGTTTTGTAAAGAACCTGTCAAGGAGAGATCATGTGAGCCATCACATTCGGAATGTTTTTCAGTGCAATATGGCACAGAGACGATGTGTACACCTTAGTTGTATTGTTCATAAAACACTTCTGCTAAATCAACCAGTATATCTTGCAAACATGATAACTCTAAGGGGAGATATGCACGGTTTGGACCTGCGTTTTGGGAATACCATTGCTATTCCTAGACATAGATCTCAGATTTTCAAATCATGCTTCCTGTATCTTGCTGCCCATGTTTATAATCAGTTGCCACGTAGTTTTAAGACGTTAACCTATGCTGCTTTTAAACACAAGATGAAAGCCTATGTATGTGATAATTTAACCAATAATACCGCAATCTAAGTAATGTGATAACAAATATGTGATAGTATGTATGGCTTTATTTCTGTGAAAATCTGTTATTAGGTTACTGGTGCTTTTTAATTTTTTTTGAATTTATTGTAATAGTTTAATGTTTCTAGTTTATTATTGTCTAAATGGTGGTTATTAAAATACGTGTACACGGTACTTTCCACCTTTGTACTACATTTACTTGTAATGCAATAAAGATTATTTATTTATTTATTTATTTATTTATAATATTGGAGCTATGCTTCTTAATAATAATAATAACAATAAATATCCTTTATTACTAGCACAGTTACAAGGAGCAATACCCAAGGTGTGTATATAATAATATTTATTATAAATTAATTAGCATTGAACGGTATAGAAACACTGTATATAAAATTACGTGTTTTCTAAATTGTTTTATGCTGCTATTTCATCATCATGTTAGGCTTGAAACTTGATTTGCAAAATGCTGTTCTGTGATTTGAGACCCTCATTTCATTTCCTCCCTGTGTTTCAATGGACATTTGCTTGTCGTAGATCTCATTATTACAAACAAGAAGCTCAGTACTCAATATTCTTTTCTTATAAACATAATTATTGACGGAAAGTTAAGATGGATCAGTCATTATATCCAGTCTTTGTGCTATATTTGCACAATAAAAATTTGAAATGCCTCATTTTGATGATGATCCCAAGAAAATAATTCTATAGCTTAGTATGGATTGAATGTGAGCAGAGGAGTAAACTCGGATAGAGTGCATTGAAAACTTACTCTTTAATCTGTGTATTAAAGCACACTTAGTGTTTAATTTGGAACACAAAGGGACAATATGTTGGTGTCACTTTAGACGTGGATTCAAAGTAACACCTAAAATCTCACAGACTCACACAGGTATGCTTTTGTTATTTATTTTGACTAGTAATGATTGCTTCTGTTTCTTTCTTATCGAGATAATTAGGGGTTAAGTCTTTGGACGTAAATCACAACCCATTATCAGCACTCTGCTGTGCCATCTGTGAAGCAGCCTGTGTACATCCCCCCCACAAAATAAACAGAAGGGAACCCAATATGGACCCCTGACTTAATGAGTGCCTCAGGCCTTTTCCCCTGTTTCTGAAAGATCATTGTTCGTTATGATTTTTACTTTACACTGATGACCTTAAGTGTTTTAACATAGTCGCCCCTTAGTTCAAGCTATAAGTCAGATCTTGATTGTTGAAAGGAACTTACTAACTGTGTTTTTATAAATTTCAGAATCATCAAATAATAATTTACCATCTGAATAATGAAGTCTTGGCCTCAATTACATTCTCCAATGATATTCGTATTGTCTTTGATAAATATCTTCATTTCACACACCATTTTCAATTCTAGACTTTATTAGGCTCCATAGGTGATACCAAGGCCATAATGTCATTTTAATTGAATGTGCATAATATTATAGAGTATGCACTGCACTGTTGTGTGAGGAATTTTTGTATATGTCATGTCAAAATTCAAAGTAAAAATATGCTTTATTGTTATAACAGAATATTGTTGTTAAAAGACCAAAATAAAAATAAAAACATCTTAAGCCTAGTCCGATATTTAGCAGTAAAATGCAAGAAAAGCACATCCAGGAAAATATTTTCATGTCACATGGTTAAAAATACTTTAAAACGCAATAAAAATACACATAATTATACACTACACATTACCCAAGCTATAGTCATTTAGCATTCTGACTAGGGATTTTATAGATAATTTTCCCATCTTGCTCAACATAAAATTAAATGCTAACACCATAATGACCACAGAATAGTATATTTCATTCCCAGTCCGGAAACTAGGGTCTTTCGGTGCGTGCACGACACTTTCTGATGTGGGGTGTAGCCGAACACCGGAAGTCGTGCAAGCACGGGAAATGCTGTTTCTGGACGTGTACTGAATGATATTTTTCATAATACCTCTGAAATCAAAACATAAAATTATTATAATTTTATGTATGTATCCAAAATCATATCATTACATTTTGAATTAAGCCCCGTTCTCAGAGCTTCGACGTGTCGCCAGCGACAATCCCCTCCACCCTCCACTTCGGCCGCTGAAAACCGGCGACACCATTTGACAGTCGATAGGTGTCGCGCGAATCTGAATGGCGGCACTTTCGATTTATTTTGAATTTTGGCAGCTTGAGGAGGTTACGTTACGATTTTGTGTTCCCGAATCTATTAAATTTGTTTGTGTAAATCTGTTAAATTTGATAATCACCGTTGTTGACCCAATGATACGCACTTCAACCAATGTCAGCTTACGCCAAAATCTGTCAAAAAAATTGACGGTATTTAAAATATACATTAAAATATATTTTTTAATAGTTAGGATACTAAAGTAAAGTTTATTAATTTTAAACCGATTTTAATTTATATCGCTTTAAATTTGTGAGTGATTTATCATTGTAAATAACTTAAAAACAAATGAGCAGAAATTTGCACGCGATACATCAAATGTTTTGCCTTTTTAGGCAAAAACAAAATATCGACAATCATTACAGGGTATTCCATTGAAATAAAGGTTTGAGTTTGTCATAACTTCTTAATGAGAGTCAAGAAAACAGCAAATCCCAAACAAATATAGCTTTCACAACAACACTTGCCGCAGCGACACGAGAAAAAGTTAAAATAAATTTAACTGGTGTTCTGTCGCTGGCGACAAAAGAGCGGGGAGCGGCTGACAATAAATGCTCGACTTCTATTGGTTACCCAAGTGTCACTGGCGACACGTCGAAGCTCTGAGAACGAGGCTTTAGAATGTAGGCAAACGTCAAGCTTGCAAGACAACCAAGATACAAGCATCTAATAGGTTTGTTCTAGCAGCGATTTCAAACCAAAGCCAAGCCATCCGGAGTTTGCGCATAGCGATTTAAGTGTCGCTTATATTGCAATGCGCAAACTCCGGATGGCTTGGTTTTGGTTTTAAATCGCTGCTAGAACAAACCTTATATTTATCAAGCGTTGCTATGGAAATACCACCCACTAACTCAAAGGTGAATAATATTCTACCATTGTACTTTAAAGTCAAACCATACACTGCAGTTAAGCATTTAATTAGCCAAAGGGTTCTGGATAGTAAAATATCAATAAGTACCGTACTATAGGCATTTCATTGAACCTAAATGACAATCTAATGGCATGTTAGTTTGATATTACGTATTGCATACCTCAATACTTGGAACATACAAAATAGGAGACTGCACACATAAACTTCTAAAGTCTATTGGGCAGTCTAAAACATAGTTACTTAATTAGCTCTAAGATGAAATTGTATTCATTCATGTTGAATGAATTATTAAAATTAAAATAAA
Source organism: Pissodes strobi (assembly GCA_016904865.1). Classification (NCBI taxonomy): domain Eukaryota; kingdom Metazoa; phylum Arthropoda; class Insecta; order Coleoptera; family Curculionidae; genus Pissodes; species Pissodes strobi. The sequence continues at coordinate 2,113 of JAEQML010078979.1, read as the reverse complement.
ACTCAAGAAACACATTAATAGGTCCTCTCTGTCAAAAACTTTCTTAGGTGATGCCTTAAGTACCCAAGTAATGCCATACTTAATGTCACGTGCTACCTGATTGAATACCCTTATATCCTCATAGATAATTGATTTCTGTATCAGAGTGGACGTATTGATGGATAGGTGTAAATGGACCTGCTGACGAGGTATATACCTGGGGTTATCTGCCATGAATGTATTTGGATTTTTAAATAGAAAGCTTGTCAGTATATAAACACGAATTACTGTTAGAATGTTCTCTTGAATGAATAGAGGGCGACAGGAACCCCCTCCCCACTGCAGATGTATGTAAGAGCTCGTTTTGGTAATACAAAGTGACTGGATCAGATAATTTCTAGCATTATTCCAGAAGCCTATGCCGTACTGTAGACGTGACCCGACAAAAGCAAAATACAGCGACCGCCCCGCCAAGCTCGTCAGTTGCCAAGTTCACTGCTGCGAATTATAACGGTTTGTCTAAAATTTGAAAGGCATGGTTCTACTTTTTGACTTCAGACTGGGAACAAGTAATATGAATTTTACAAGCTTTTTTTACTTTCACCTGTGGGTCTGTCTGTCTGTATGTAATCAAATCTTGCAAGCTGAATTAGAACTACTTCTAAATGTCCGCTTGACTTGAAATTTGGTACTCGTTTATAGTTCCAATGACAATACAATACTATAATGTTGTTAATGGTAGGGGAGGGAGAGCACTACTTAAAGTACGTCCGATTTCGTTTAAAATTGGTATATGGGGGTTTTTGAGGACAATGAATATGCATTTTTTATCATATTTTGAAAATTGAAAATGGCGGATTCAACATGGCCGATTTTGGGTTAAATGTTGACCACAATAATTTTAGCTGACTTCTACATATCCAATTGGCTTCAAGTTTGGTATGCGTTTGTAGTTCAAATGAAAATATAAAACTATGGTGTTGCATACACTCCCCCCTCCCTTTAAAGGTTAGTGGTGAGGGCACTACTTAAAGTATGTCCGATTTTGTTTAAAATTGTTATATGTGGGTTTATAGGGACAAAGAATATAAATTTTTCAGATTTCAGATATCAGATTTTGAAAATTCAACATGGCGGATTCAAAATGGCTTTTATTATAGACTATGAATCTAAGTTTTATAAATAAAAATATAATTGAAGTGGTAGAAACCGTGAAGGAAAAGAACTCCACGTGTAACAACAAATAGTTGTTCACAGAGGCACCCCTGATTGATTCTTGCAAGATGTGGCGGTGGAATCGGTGAACAACTATTTGTTAAAAATATCATATTTACTAAAAAGTAAAAAATAAATAAAAGTAAAAAAAATGAAAAACAAGCTTTTATTTAAATGCACTAAAAAGAAGAAAATAAAATTTGAAGTACAAACCCATTATTTTGTTACATTAAACATTTTTATATGATATGAAAGCTTGTCGCGAGATTTTCCTGTTTAAATTTCTTTTATAAAGCACATATATTTCTACTTAGAATTACTTGTCAAGATAAACCTATTGTCGCGACAAGCTTTTATATCATATAAAAATAATGGGTTTGATTTACTTCAAATTTTATTTTCTTTTTTCTAGTGCATTTAAATTGTATTTTAATTTTTTTTTTTTACTTTCATTTATTGTAATGTTTGTTTTGTAACGTGATTGTACTACTAAATATAAAATATAATATTTATATATCCATGTTTAACATAAAGTAATTTTGAATTTGAATGTCCGTCAAGTATGTAAAAAATTATTATCTGCTTTTAGAGGACCTGAAGGGACATGTTTTGAAGGTGGGGTGTTCCCAACAAAGTTGACATTTCCTCCAGATTATCCACTAAGTCCTCCTAAAATGCAATTCACTTGTGATATGTTCCATCCAAATAGTAAGTGATTGCTTTTCAAATGTGATATGAAATCTTTTATTTTGGAGTATATCTGTTTTTAGTTTACTCAGATGGACGAGTTTGCATTTCAATTCTACATGCCCCTGGAGATGACCCAATGGGTTACGAGTCCAGTGCTGAGCGTTGGTCCCCTGTACAAAGTGTTGAGAAAATACTTTTATCAGTTGTCAGTATGTTAGCAGGTAATTAA
>MU196700.1:0-11298 GCA_016904865.1 Pissodes strobi | reverse complement strand
ATCAGACCAGCAAGACTAGAAAAACCCATTTACCATAATCTAAATGAGAACCCTGGTCTTTTACCCCTAAAACTTGGCAATGCACAAAATCAAATCGATACTTGGAGTTTTATTCAAATATTTGATATTTCTAATATTATCAATGAATTTCATTCGATTCAATCATTTTATGTTCAAATTAAAAGCACACTTGAAAACACTACTGAAACTAATGATTACAACAAAGAATTAAAAAATTATTATCATATAATAAGTAATCTCGAAAATAAAATTCAAGTTCAAATATCACAAATAAACCCATCGTTTATTTATAGAAATAAAAGAGGCATCATAGATGGACTCGGATCAATAATAAAATCAATAACCGGCAACCTAGATCAAAATGACGCGAAACGATATGATGAAGTTATATCATCGTTAGCAAATAACCAAAATAAAATAAAGACTGTTCTAAAAGATCAAATTTCCTTATTAGAACACTCTATACAAAAGTTTCAAAATGATACTATTATCCTTTCAAATAATCAAGTAATATTAAAAAATCGAATTTCAGAACTAGAAAAAGTCATCAAATCTACACATCTTGAGAATATCGAAATATATCATTACATTGCTCTAGAACTAGTAATTTCACAATTAACAGCAACACTTAGAATAATGTATGATATTTTAGAACGAATTGAAACTGCAATGACTTTTGCAAAATTAAATATACTTCACAATTCGATAATCGAACCAAGAGAATATTTACTCGAATTACAAACTATCAGTAAATATATTCAAAAGACAAAGAATAAACTTCCTTTCGAAGTAAATTTGCAAAATATCTTAATATTCGAAAAAACAACTGAAATTAAAAGCTACATGAAAGGTAATCAAATAGTTTTTATTTTAGAAATACCGATTGTCGAAAGCGATAATTATAATTATTATCATTTATATTCCTTGCCGACAAGATCCCAAAGATCCTTTAAAGCCATAATCCCACATTCTAAGTACTTTCTCCTAAATGAACATAGTTTTGCACTCTTCGACATAAAATGCCAAGAAATAATAACAAATGAGTTTTTATGCCGAGAAATCCATATTTCAAAAGTCAACAAGGATTCACCATGCGAAGTTCAACTGTTGAAGTATTCAAGAAACATAACCAATTGCCTACAAGTCTACGTTGACGTCACCGAGGAGAAATTCCAAAAATTGGAGAAAGGCCAATGGAGAGTCATATCACCTAATAGTGCCGTTGCAGTCCAAAAGTGCGGTAACGACAAAGACAATGTTCTTATAAACGGAACTTATATAATTGAACTATTTAATGACTGTGAAATAACGTTGAAAGACACTCTTTTAAAAACTTTCCAAAATTCGGGACCACAATTTAAAAATATTTTACTTCCGAATTTAAACCTTAATTTAGACATTAAAAACTCAAAAGATATTCTTATTGAGAAAGAATTAAAATTAACTTCCATAAATCTTGATGAAACGAAAGACATTTTTAGTGCTCTAAACAAACAAAAACATGAAATTAATGAAATCAATGAAGTGCCCATACATTTTAACAGAATCAGTTTTTGGACAATAATGCTTTACCTATTATTGGTTTTTGCAATATTATATATTAGTTATAGATTATGGAAGAAGAAGAGGACTGAAACAACCTCAACTCCAGCATCGGAAGAAATAAGAAAAGGACTACAAGAGATCCAAGCCACCCTCAACCTTTAAATTCAAACCATGTTGCAACCCTGGTTTTCATCTTAGGCCGGAGGAGTTATGGGAACAGACCATCCGACGTAGCACATCTGCACCTGCTGAATCTGCAAGCCAGCTCAGCATCTTTTACCTTATAAATAGAAGTAGATTCGTAATTATTGTTTCTCTTATATTAACCTTCATCAGTAGCTTGCAAAGTCTCTGCATCTTTAGATCTGTATTTTGTCAAGTTAAAGTAATATAGACCCTGTAGTAGTTGTGAGTTGTTTTTAAAAACGGGCTTAACACGAGAGGCGACATAATTTGCGCGCGCACTGTGCCGCGCTTCTTGAATGGTAGAATGTAGATACGACAAGACACAACTAAAGAGTGTATATATAGTTCTTTGTATCATGTGTGTATATCGCACTTTTACGTGGTGTATGCAGTAGGTACAAATATTGCATAAAGCATCACACATACATATGACTTAAACCTTGTAGGCATCATGTACGGACGTCAAATTTCAACATTCTAATGATCCTTCTTTACGTTATATAAAAATGTTTAGAATCTTAAGTGCATACGGTATACAATTATTAAACATTATATCACATAATTCTATCAACATAAACATAGGTGTATCTCATATGTGTACGTCAATACTAGATCAACAATTAGTTTCATCATAACATATTTTGTTTCTCACGTGTATATCTTGTAGAGACGTAATTTGAATTGGACGTGCTGTATGGGTAGCGATACTGTCACAGCATCCGCGAGTATATATCAGCCGTGAGTAGCCTATTACTTAAATTTAGAGAAACAGGTACCCTTGCAAATATATTTAAAAAGCTCACAATAAATGGATATCGGGCCAAGATGATTAAATGTTTGCTTCGAGACTGTGGCGCATGGACAGACATCTTTATTACGTAGCTAAAAGTATATACTTTTCAATAATGAACGTCAGCAAAATTTTGAAGTGGAATCGTTTTCGTCCATCTAAACGGAAGTTCATTTAGCAGCAAGGATTTTGTGTCACGGTTTGAATTATCCGCATGGTATCGAGGAGACCCAGCAGAAAACCAGTTTTTCTCAATCGCATTTTGTGGATCGATGAAGTTGCTTCTTCTCAAGTTTGCAGATGGTGGACGCAGGAGCATCGTAATTTCGACTATTTCTTTCAAAACCAATGTCTGGTGACTGGTGAGGTCTCATGAATAATTAAATACTTGGCAGAGGGGTATCTTCAGTTTTTAGAAAATGAGTTATCCGGTACTCTTGACGAAATTAATTTACGGGATCGGCAACTTTTATATTGTACCGTCAAGATGGGGCACCGTGCAATTCATAGCACCATGACAGCCAGACAATTTTTAGATAAGGAATTTGGAGGAACATGGTTAGTTCAATTTCAGATTACCATTGTCATCTTCGATCGCCCGACTTGACCCCACTCCACTAACAAAATCAGGAAGAAAATTACCAAAATATGTAATATTTATTATCTAGGACGCTTAGCAACGCAGAAATATATAGCCAAGAATTAGATTAGAGCGGCCGCGGCACGGCGATTTAGCTCGAGTACACATAGAGCGTCTGACTATATAAGTAGGCGCCAGTCTCCTTAGGAACCAGGAAAACTTCGTCCCCCGCGTAATCGGTAGCTTTCGCATCTGTTCTAGGTAATCTGTGACAAAGCTAGGCATTTGGCAATTGTTTTAGTTAATATTTTTTTTCCTGAAACTAACGCCTGTAATTGAAATAAGTCGATCAGAGGTATTAACCCATTAGTGCATATGATCCGATATATCGGATGTCGTATTTATGCAACCCTACTTTTGTATAAGCCTAAACTGGCTTTTGTAACAGGAGTTAGTGACATGTTTCAGGTGTAAACTTCTTATTTATTTAATTGTTACGGTGCGATAAATGCCTAAAAGAAGTTAAAACTGCGCTAAAAGCAACATGGATCCATGGCTCTATTCAACGAGACGACAAGGGCAAGTATTTTCGATGTTATTTTAATTTTTTGACAACGTCGACCTCAAAATTAGTGAAATTTGTATGTGTAGTAAACCACCTGACATGATCGAGTAGTAATCTGCTCATAAATTTACAATATTATGTAAAGATGTGAGCCTAAAATTGAAATCCGATATATCGGATTGTATGCTTTATTGCCAACTTTTTCCGTATGCGAGCTACCAAAGATAAATTGACACTTTTTATTTATCATAGTCTCATAGTGAAATACGTCACACTTCTTAAAAAACCTAGTTATTTCATGATTTCATGAAATTCCCCAAATTAACTCGACTTTTCCGGAAATGACGTATTTGACTATTTCACCACGATATAACAATTATATACTTATATGAAGCGACAAGGAAAATGTTTTTGGGTTAGGAGGTGATACTGTATTATCTCTGATAACGACTTCCAGAATACCTCCTACTAAAGGATTTAAATTATTTTTCGAGAAGTACTTTTCGTACGTGAGCCTATTTTGGCATGGCATTTGACACAACTTGGTTACTGCGCGACTGGCACTATTCACAACAATAAAAATTGCTGTAGTTCAACCTTTACTATTCCAAAAATATAATAGTGGCATGGGCGGCGTTGACAAAATGGACCAGTTGGTAGCCAAATATAGAACCAGAATATGGTAGTCCATGTTTTGTTTCTTGCTGGATGTTTCAGTAACCAATGCATGGCTGTAGGTGAAAAGGATATGTCCTATAGAAAGAAAGATTGTGATTATTTGATAAATTTTCGAAGAAACCTAGCAAACGGTCTCATCAAAACACACGGCACTCAGCCGATGAAAGGAAAAATACTACAGAATTCAGTGAACGATGTTCGTTACGATGGTCGCGATCATTGGCCAGACTATGTAAATACTGAAAGATTGTGTAGAAATTGCGGGACTAAGAACAAATTTATTTGCTCAAAATGCCAAGTTGGACTGCATCCAAAACATTGTTTCAAAAATTATCATACATTTTAATTTCTTTATCTAGTCAGTTTGCATATAATCCGATATATCGGATGACCTGTATTTTTTGTTTTTTGTAAGAAAAAAAAATTTTTTATACATTTCCTTTATGTTGTAATAAAATATGTCAGAATTCATAAAAATAACATTATTTTTAATCTTGCTAAACTTTATGCACTAATGGGTTAATAGCTCTACAAAAGTGTTGCAAGTTACTAATTATGTTGTTTTTCCTAGAGTAATTTAAGTGATCTTTCTTGTAAAGTTTATTTCTAGACTCAGCCGCATATCTTAACTGCATTAATCTATGGGCAATAAACAATTTTACAACATATTTTTTCCATGAATGGAAGCTGAGAAGCTGACACTGAGAACCAAGGATATAAATTAATAAAGAGATGTCCAGTTTTAAAACAATGTGATTCAAATTTCTCATGGTCAAGATAGGTAGCTGACAAGCTAACACAATTAAAATAGTTTCAAAATTTAGTATTAGGTCAAAAGAAATACCGGTGATTTGTGAAAATATTTCTGGATTTCAAAAGCTCGTATTGCCGTATTTTCATCGTTGATGGATCCGTAGTTTTGTTTGAACTGATCAATATGTAAGCTTATTTTCCAATATGTTTTTTGAATAGCCGTTTTTCTTTCAGCTACTGCAATTTCGTTTTTTTCACCTTTGGCTTGCCAACTTTTAGTTCGATTCTCTAGGATATATGGAAGATGCATTCAAAAATCGAATCCAGCAATGCAGAGGATTAATTCCATATTGAAGGGAACCTATAACTTAGCCTTAAAAGCGTCAGATTTAAAATCTGTTACTTTTAAAAAAAGATGACGGTGTTGCGTCACATATGCTGGACATGCTTGAGATGACTTATTGGTTCCTGTGAGAATACTTAAAATGTTGCCCTCAATTATTAATGTCAAAGATATTAAAACGTCTAACTACTACACCACCGAAACGTTGGAAGCATTTCGCTAGGCGGTAAAAACATGGATAATTCCGAAACATTCGACGCATCTCCACGGCTTTCGCATCGAAAAGTTAGTAGGATCGCTAGACGCTTATATAAAATTGAGGTAGCGAAATCAATCATTTATTAAGTAAATTACAAGTTATTTGTATCCTACCTCACTGCATCACATTGTACCTAAGATAATCCTACTGTATTTAACCCAAAATCCGTAAACACAAGAGGTTGCCTTACGCTTCCTCTCACATCCCCCGCAATCGGCAGGAGTATACGTCACAGGGCGACCGCGTCGCATAAATGTCGGTCGCTCTTTCTCTCTCCCACAATAGCATAAATAACATTATTTCTTTCTGAAATGCATTTAGCTCATTTCTGCCTATAATATTACTATATATTGTTGGATAGTTATATGAAAAATGTGAAATTAGGAACAAAAAACTAAGCAAATATAATTGATAAGCTATTGACTTAACCTAATTATGTAATTATGATTTAAATTACCTCATATTTACCAATTATGTGATTCGATTAGGACTATAAAAAATGTATAGGTACGTATTAAATTTTAAATTTCTTAACTTGACGGACTTTATTTTTAATATACATACAACATAGGTATACATATGCGAAAGATGTATTATAAATTCCATTACATTATTTATGATTTATTAGAGCAGTACTTTTAAACAACAAAAACATATTAAATTAGGTATATTTGCATAGAATTAATTTAATATGGATAAATTTGTCGTAAACAATTAATTTTTTTAACACGGATCTTTATATCATTTTATTTAATATTTCGTAGCAATGATTAAAGTTCGTCAAAAATGTCTAACCCAAACTAACCGAAACTAACCCCACCTAATTTATTTGGGATTGATCGTAGAATAGCATAAGCAAAAAGAAAATATCATTCTGGTTGGATATGAATTGGAGTATAACTTTGGGAAAATAAACTATATGAGGATAAACTTGTGGATTCCTGGTACCTATTTATTCATGAAACTATTTACTTTTTAATACAATCTTTAGAAATAACATTTTCCAATCAAATAAGTTCTTTCACGTCCCCACAATAAATAGTTAAAACCACAGATGATCTAAACGTGATCAAAACGAAAACGATAAAGTAAGGTTTAGAAAATCAGCCAATTACATTTACCCTTCAATTATTTGGATAGTCAAGATCCAAGACCCAATCATATCGACTAACCTGATCACTTTCCGTATAATGCTGAACGATCGGAAATATCTCTCTGAACTCTCAATTTTGCACATCAGGATCAGTAATCTTTGTGATAGGGTTAATCCGACCATAGTTTCCATAAACACCTAATAGTATACTTATTGCATTTGCATTTATTGAATGCCAAATTACGAAATTATAACCTACACCATAGGTATTTTATTCACTACAATTAGAATATAATGTATATGAAGAAGTTACTGTTTGATCTCGCCTGAAGCAATGAATAATCAGTAAAAAATGTCTTTATGAATAAGAAAAAACTATACTGATTTGTTCGTAATACTAAAACAAAGAGTTGTGCACTATGTGCGCACATCTGAAGTAAAACTTCTTAAACTAGCCTTATGCTTCGTAGCGGATTTGGTTAAAAAGTAGTTTTTTTTAATATATCACTCAATTAACAAAAAGGGAAGGCCTAAATGAAAAAAAAAAATTCTTCATAAAACTTTCTTGACAAGGTAATATGTTTTGCTTGTATACTAACAAAGATATCATCATAAATAACATACATATAACACTGAATTCTCGGCGGTCGCCGTCTCCGGCGCGGGTCGCCGTGTGACGTATAACCTCTGCCCGCACTCTGCATTCCCCTCGCCATAAAGAGGGCAACCTCTTGTGTTTATAGGTTTTGTATTTAACCTATGGGCTCACAATTTGACCTCTAAAAGCCACACAGTATACTTTGTGCACCTCCCTTACGAAAGAAGAAGGGGATGGTTTGTTGATTACCTCTGCTGTTGCAGTGGTTCGTGACCGCCACATCATGGAACTAATACTTAGGGTTCTAACCCTTTCATTAGTTTTTAAGTAAATATTACTCATGGCTGCCTGTGATTTTGTTGGCTTTTCTTTTATTGTACAAAGTATGAGGGTGGGATATGCAGAGAAAACAGAAAGAAAAACTCTGCTTCACGTTTCTTTGGTGTTTTTATGAACGGCACAAACAAATATATGTACATAAATATGTATTGGGCGGTGCCATGAACTAATAGTCAGGCAGGGCCCGGGTGAGGGTCGGAACTGCAATAGTGTCGGTGAAAGATGAAAGATCAGGCAGGCATCGTAAGCCATAATTCCACTACAGGAGGGAAGGAGCGGTCTACTGCTCCTTTCGTCGAGTGCTGTTGAATGACTGAAACTTGAGTCAATTTTTATGTCCTATCTATGTCCTGCTTGCAGGCCTTGACTACAACTCTAGGTTCAATAAACATAGTTTGGTATCCAAACTTAAATATTACTAGTCATATATAGTGCATAGATCTTTGATTTAAGTATAAATGTGATATGAAATAATCTGTACAACAGTGCTTACAGAATAATAATGTCGATTTGGCATATTTGCAGTTGATATTAGTCATTAGGGAGGCCTAGGTTCGAGAAAGAAGACCGAAGTCTTGCTAGGGATAGGGCCATGCACTATTCGGTGCTCCGGGTCGAAACGCAAGTCTGCAATATGCCGCGTTTCCGACGATCCACGTATTCCGAGATTGAAGAACCTGCACGCCAGGCGGTCAAAATGCTCTCTCTCATATTGTATGGCTGCCCAGTAGGGCAGGTCCCTGATTCGGGTGCGAATGTCCTCCGAAAAAGCCGCTCTTAAGTGTTTATTCTGCAGGATCTGTATCTTTTTTAAATGCGTCTCGGCCACGGAGCATCAAACCGGCGCGTCGTACAAGAGCATTGGTCTCGATATTGTCTTGTAAATCGTTAGCTTGTTTCTAGGGCTTCGAAATGAGCGATGTTTAATTAGTGTTTTAAGTTTATCTAAAATTGGCATGTTTTTGCTTTTGATTAACTCGATGTGCTGCCGAAATCTCAGGCCCTTGTCAAGGACGATCAGGGTAGGTTGGCAGGTTGTCGAGGAGAAGCAGGGCTGTGCATTACCTTAAGTTGAAGCTGTCGAAAATGTCCTGGACTAGCTTCGCAGCGAGCATAGAAGTGCTATGCCCGCTACGAAAGCCAAATTGCTCCTTCTGTAGGATTCCGAGCGTCTCGGCCGCTCCCCTAATCATCGGCTACTTTACTGAGCGTCGTGAGGAGTGAAATTGGTCTGTAAGACGAAGTGAGGGATGGGTCTTTTCCGCTTTTGTGGAAATTGGGAAATACTGTAGTCTGTAGTCGAATTATGGCGTAATCTATGTGCATTAAGTGTATAGGGAGGTTTTTGAGGAGAATGTAAGGAATGGAATCAATGCCCGGAGTCTTATTTTTCGGCAGGCGGCTTAGGACGTTGCGCAGTTCGTTCGGTGTGACTAGGAGTTTACTCATAACAGACGGTGGTCTGGTGTTTTGCTATGAAGCTCCTCGAGAAAGTCCGCAAACGCCCCGGCCTTTCCTTGATCTGTGAGAATTTCTAATCCGCGCCGCGCCGGTGACGAATCACCGGGTATTGAGCCGGGGCTTTGCGGACCTGTTTCGCGAGCTTCCATCGCGAACCGTCTTCCGGGCCGAGTGTATTCACGAGGCTCATCCATTTAGCGCTTCTGTGCTCCTGTATTGACGTAGCGAAATGTCACCTGAAATAAGCATTCTAGCAGATGAAAATCTCAAACCGTTTGCAACCAGGTCATGCGCAGTTGGTCAATCCACTAAACTGGCTTCAAACCATCCGAAATTTCATGCTAGAACAAACCTAATACTTGAACCGCCATTTGTTGGATCACTAAATTCCGGGTTATAAACGGATTGACCCGATCATCCGTCAAATCCATAGCTAAACATCATGGTCGCTTTTATATTGGTGCAGTTATATTTAAATGAGTTTAAAAGAACATCTTCCTGTAGTAAAACTATTCTTGCAATTTCCATTGGACGACATTCTGTTTTTGCTTCCAAATTTTTTTCATAGCTGGAATGACGTTGCAATCTCTGTCATCAGCACCACTTCTTATATATATTGGTTTTTAAAAGGTTATTGTCAAGCGAAAAAGCCAAAGCTTCTCGTGGGGTGTAGATTACTGGTTATTTCGGTTTTTCTGGAGAAAGCGCCTTATTTTTTGCAGGTCTCATTAAATATATTTATTTTAAATAGCAACACTTCTAAAATAAAGAAAATTTTACGACTTGTTTGACAATTAATCGCTGCAACAGATGTTAAGTTCTAAGTCAGATATTTGAAAGTCTACTTGATTTCTGATAAAAAAATTATATGTGCATGGTAAGGCGGTTATTTATCACGTTAAGCGCCGTGTGGTATAACGCGCGTGCCACACACAATTTCGTTCGCAGGACTCCGTGGTACATATGTTGTGCCCGAGTTCAGCCGGATTTATTGGCGTACGTGGTTCACACCGTGTAGTTTTTATATGGAAGTTGAGTATGTGTGGCCCGGGAAGCCAAGCAGTGATTTTGGTCCATGATACAAAGAATAACAGGTATGATATTGCGCACGCCACTATCAGCTGACTCGCTCCTGTCGACGTCACAATGAGAGTTGCCGCCATTAAAATCCACTGATTTACAAGGGGACTTTCATGATATTTTAAGCTTTGTTTATTTTGTCGTGTATTTCGTGGTGTTTTGTCAGCATTTTATGAGATTTGTGGAATTTAAGTTGAATTTGGAGACTCTTTAGTGTAAAAAACTTTAAACAAATCAGGTTATTAAAACTATTTTGAACTATTAGTTAGTGTGACTTTAGTAATAGTGACTTTGTGTGGACAATAGTAACAGTATTTTGTTGTTTTAAAGGTATAATAAACAATTAATTATTGAGCAAGTGATTAGGACAACATTAATTTGTGATTTTTAGCATTTTTAAGGTTAGTTATAAACTACACATATTAAAAATGCGTTGTGCTGTAGCTGGTTGTCTGAGTGACAATCAGACAAAACGTGGTGACAAATCTGTAAGATTTCATGCTTCTCCCAAAGACAATATTGTTGAAAAACTGTGGGTTACTGCTTGTTGCCGTAAAGACCATTTTAATACTAAAACCTCGAGAATTTGTTCAAAATATTTCAAGTCAGAAGACCATGAAATAAATTTGCAACATGAATTGTTGCAATACGAATCCAAAAAGGGACCCAGTCTAAAGCGCAATGCAGTACCTTCTCTTCATCTGCCAAAATCAAAAGATTTATCTGTAAACCAGGTAAAAAGACAGGAGAGGCTTTCGAAGAGAGAATCGAAGAAGTTTGTGGAAGATATCAGTGCTAGTGCAACAATTTATTTTGTGGATTACATATATAGAACATTGGATAATAAACAATTATTTGTAACTATTTTTGTAGATCTGCGAAAGGCTTCAGTACTGATATTTTACCCAGTGATTGTGGTGTGCCGCAGGGCTCGGTTCTGGGGCCATTATTCTTTTCACTATACAGGGTGTTTCAAAAAACATGCGCCAACGCTCGGCCGGAGATTC
>JAEQML010078976.1:0-12186 GCA_016904865.1 Pissodes strobi | reverse complement strand
TTTCCCTCTAGGTTCCAAATCTCATACAGTATGTCCAAAAAGTTCCTGAGAAAATTGGATATTGCGGAACCTTTGGGAAACACTGGATGTATATAGTTAACATCATGATTTACGCGGGAACAAACACAATCAAAGGATCAGGAATAAACTTTTGCAATGCTCCAGTGGCTCCAGGAATTTCTAGTCGGTAGCAAAAGCAGTAAGTAATAACTTTACAAAAACGTCTCTCCCACCTTTGACAGACCAACGTGGCATCACGGCGACTACAGCCAAGGAAAAAGCAAACATGCTCGCCAAAATGTTTTCATCGCACTCTACCTTAGACGTCCCCCAAGGCAAGGCTCTCCCCACCATATCGAACATCAACACTACCATGGCAGAAGTCAAGTTTCATCACCGTGATATTCGTAAAATCCTTAAAGAACTAGATACGCAAAAAGCATCAGGAACGGACGAAATACCTGCCATAGTGTTAACCTTCCAGCGGGCGCGCTGTCGCAAATTTTACGACAAATGCACCTTATCGCTTCCCCCACTTTTACCACTTAGTCGCAAGCGTCGAGCTCCGAGCTATTCGAAGGTCAGTGTCTCTCTAAACTATAGACGTACCGGTTGTGCTTAGTAGTTTTTGTTATTCATTGATATTTGGGAATTTTCTTTAATCGTAAATTTTACGACACGCGCCTTAAAGTGTAAGTATATTAAATAAACTATTTTTTCTCATTTATATCGTTTCTTTTATAGCTAAATGTATTTTTTTGTTTTAGACGTGTTTCATCATGGCTCGTAGGCCGCTTACACAAAATGAACTAGAAGAAATTGCTCGAGATTTATTCGAAGAGCCAGAGCAAGATAGTGAGACTTACTTTCCCTCGAGTGACAGCGATTTTTCGGAAGAAGAAATCGAGCAACAAGCTGAAGAAAGTGCTTCCGAACAAGAAAACACTTCAGGCGAATCTGAAGAAGAGAACGAAACAATGGAAGAATTTTTCATTGGAAAAAATAAATCTACAAAATGGCGAAAGGCAACTTACCGTGTTTCTGGAAAAACCAAGGGGATAAACGTAGTCACAGTCCCCACTGGCTTGACTCAAAAAGCTCTTGGTATTGAAAATGAATTAAATGCGTTCTTCCAAATTATCGATGTGTCTATGATTGACGATGTTTTAAGGTACACAAATATGTATATCGATCAGTTGAGAGTTGACCGTCAATATTCTAGAGATCGGGACTGTAAAAATATCGACAGGCATGAATTTATGGCATACTTGGGTCTGCTATATTTGATCGGTATAAAAAAATCTCACCACGCAAATGTGAAAGAGATTTTTTCCAGTGACGGTACTGGCATTGAAATCGCAAGAGCTGTCATGAGTTACAAGAGATTTCTCTTCATTACCCGTTGCCTGAGATTCGATGACAAGAATACCCGAATTGAAAGGAGGAAAGTTGACAAACTGGCAGCGATACGTGACTTTTTCCAAACTTTCGTCAACAACTGCAAGTCATCATTCAATTTGAGCGAATATACTACAATCGATGAGATGCTGCATCCATTTAGAGGTCGTTGTAGCTTCATTCAATATATTCCTAGCAAACCAGCAAAATACGGGCTGAAAATGTTTGCGTTATGTGATGCCAAAAGTTTTTACACATCCAATTTGGAAATATACTGCGGAATACAACCCGATGGACCATTTGCGGCCTCTAATACTCCAACAGATATTGTAAAGCGTCTAGTCACTCCGATAGAAAATTCAAACCGGAATTTGACCATTGATAATTGGTACACAAGTGTACCACTCGCTGATTATTTGCTTACGAAAAAATTAACAGTTTTGGGCACAATAAAAAAGAACAAAGCAGAAATCCCAAAAGAATTCTTGCCGGACAAAAGCAGAGCTGTTGGATCCACTCTTTTTGGCTTTCAAAAGGAAAAAATGATGCTTTCCTATGTACCTCGGAAAAACAAATCTGTAATATTACTCTCAACATTACATGACGACAACGAAATGGATCCTGATACCAGAAAGCCTCTGGTTATACTGGACTACAACGAAACCAAAGGCGGAGTGGATACAGTCGACAAAATGTGTGCCGCTTACTCGGTCTCTAGAATTACAAAGAGATGGCCGTGTGTAGTTTTCTACACTCTAATGAATATTGGCGGCATAAATGCTCAAATTTTATACAAATTTGCCTGTCCAAGAAAGGCTCCAAAGCATCGAAGAATTTTCCTAAAAAATTTGGCATTTATCATGATGAAAGAGCATCTTATCTTCAGATCAAGTGTCAAACATTTACCGCAAGATATAAGTGCTTTTCTCAAAGTGAATTACGGTCGGGAAGTTGAACCGATAACAGAAGGAGAAAACAGAAGCCCTCCAAAACGTGGTGTTTGTCGGTCATGTGCCCTGGAGAAGAAAAGATCCTCAGCATCAATGAAGTGTTGCCGTTGTCATTCCTTTACATGCAAGAACCATTCTGCAGTTGAGGTAGTTTGCAACAATTGTAAGGATGAGAATATTGATTCTGACTAATAGGTCGATAAAATATTTTCTTTTGAAATATTAACATATTTAGTTTCGTTTTTTGGTTAAGAAAGTCAAATATATTTTTTTAAAAGTACTGTTATTTATCATTTTTCAGAACCTTACAGCAATTCCTTAACATTTATATAAAGAAAACCCCTCTTACATGGAGAAAACTTGATGACGTAAAATTTACGACAAGCGCCCGCTGAAGGGAAATTATACAGCGCGCCCGCTGGAAGGTTAAAGAACTGCGCCAACGAAATAACACCCGTTTTTTCCACACTTTTTCTTAGAGATGGATCGTGATTTCACGTACCGTGATTTATCACGGCGCCTGAACTCGGAACGGTTGGTCACCGTGACAACTTATTAGAAATCACGGTTCTCCCCGTTCGTACACTAAGGAATCTGTAAGTGATAATCGCGACTGCGAACTGGCTAACCACAGAGGCGTGACCGTGTCGATATATTTAAACGCTGCCGCTAATTCGACAATATTCGACTGCTGCTATGCGTTAGTTCCGTTCTTGCCAACGACAAAATTTACAGAATAAATATATCTTTATTCTGTAGACTTTTCCAACGATCAAGTCAGGGTTCACGGTCCAGCCAGACACTTGTGGTTAAAAATATTTCCCAAAATTTTATTAAGTTAAAAATAAAAAATAAAGTAACATGTATTATTGTATTTCAAAGGTAATATCGTTGTTTGAATAAAGGAGTAATATAAAAACAAATGTGTTACAAAGCGTTCAAATGGAAGTAAAAATAATTTAGATTTTAATGGTTTATGTTTATTTATATTTATTTTGAGACTATTGACTATTTGCCGCAGGTGCCGGCCGCTGGTTTTTCTCTGTCTTACCCCATATTCTTGGAAAGTCGCTCGAGTGCCAACCTGTTCCAAAAAGGCAAGAAAACCACGCCCTCATTGCGTTGCTTCCCATAATGTCCAAAGAATGTGTAGTCAATCAGCAACTACTTAAGTACCTCGAGAACAACAGAATAATTAGCGATAATCAATACGGCTTTCGCAAAGGGAGATCGACAGGAGATATATAGTTCTATGTTACTCATATATGGAGTAGGGCAATTGAGAACTAGAGCCTCGAGCGATTGCGTTGGATATTTGGAAGGCATTCGACACAGTTTGGCATGACGGATTGCTCAACAAAATGCCGTCCTTCGGACTGCCAGCCTCTCTCTGCAGTTGGCTTGCCAGTTTCCTTAAGAACCGATCTCTGCACGTTGCAGTTGATGGACCCATCTCAGACACATTCACCATTAACGCGAGCATGCCTCAGGGCGCAATACTTTCACCAACTCTGTTCCTCATCTGTCTATATAAATGACCTGCTGGCCGAAACGAATAATCCCGTTTACAGTTTGGCAAATGACAGTACCCTTGTTTCCCAGTTTAGATTAGAAAAACCTTTACCAGCGACTGAGACTTTTCACCGCAGACAGGAGCAAATTACAGCACTTAATCAAGACAAGGAGAAAGTTCAAACCTGGGACAACAAAAAATTGGTCTAGTTCAATGCAGCAAAGACCTAGACAGCCACGTTTACCAAGCGGGTCAGTACGGCGGGCAATGACATCATTATGGCAGGATCAACTATTCCTTCATCCCCGTCAATCGGACTACTAGTGGGTGTCTCGGTCAACAGCAATATGTCCTGGCATGACCACGTTGCTAACATCGCAAAATCAGCCTCCCAGAAGCTTAGTGAGCTATTTCGCAACAAAAAACTGTATACACCGCAGCTGTTGCTCTTGCTCTACAAAGCGCAAGTAAGACCGTGCTTCGAATATTGCTCACAGATTTGGGGTGCCGCACCAAAGCGCACCCTGAAGCTACTGGATTCCATTCAGAAGAGAGCTGAACCGGAGTCTGGATACTCTGGAACACCGCAGACATGTGGTCGAGATGTCGCTGTTTTACAGATACTTGCACGGTAGGTGTTCCCAGGATTTGGCCCGCCTCATCCTGCTCCTAGCAACGCCTCGCCCTCCTGTCAGACAGTCACGACTGACGGCAAGAGCACACCAGTTCGTCGTATAACTGGAAACACCTAGAACATCACTTTACAAGAACTCCTTTGTCTGGCGCACTGCATTACCGTGGAACTCACTCCCAGGACATCTGTTTCCCCCAATTATAACCTACAACTATTCAAGAACCGTGCTAATCAACATCATCGCACACACACACCGCTCGTCGAGCGCCATAGGATCTCCCTTTAGTGTGTACCTCTGCCATAAAAAAAAAGACGTTATTAAATAAGCGGGTTTTAAAAGATGTTCGAAGTTATGTTTATAGGATAATTAATAATTTATTTCAATTTATTTTTACTACATATTTTACATTTTATTATATTTTAAGCTTACTTATATATTTTTAAAACGTATATTTACGTATTTACTTCAATAATTAATAGTTCCTCATTTGCATTTCATTTATATTTTATATTGTTTTATTTACATGCTTATTTATATAATAATCTGTCTTGAAAAGAATTAATTCAAAAGCAACTGAACTGTTTAACAATTTGCTAAGAAAATGTATTCTATCAAAATTAATATATTAATAACTACAAATGAAACTATTTTTGAAGGATTGTCCAGTATGTCGACTTCGCTCTCCAATTAGCCAGCATTATGGCTTATTTTAGTTTATCTAAAATTTTCTCATCATTTATAGGGTCCATTTCAGCATTCAACATTCTGGAAAAAAAGAAATTTTTCAGAAAATAAAATTTGTATAAGTGATGGAAGGTATTTAGACTGTATTTAGATCTTAGCTCTATATCAGAATCAATGTTAGGAACAAAAAAAATTTCTGACCATACAAAATTTGAATAATATTTAATATTCTACTGTTATATTATAGAACTTTAGAAAAATATTAACACTTACTCCACGAAAATTGAATTTGTACTGGGCTTTTATTTTATAATATTCTTAGATTTTAATGTGGACGATGCTTGCTCGAATACGTTTTCAACCAACGAAGGTTTGAAAATGTTTCTTCTTTTGATTATAGGAGCAACGAGAGAGCTGCTAATTCTAGAAGGTGCTCTAGAAACTGGAGTGGTATTGGACTTACTCTAATGTCCTCTATTTCATTAATATCTTCCTAAAAATAATTTCATCCTCACATTAGTAAAAAAGTAGCAACTACCGCAATAAGTATAAGAACAAGTGCCAATAGTTCACATAGTGCTTTCTAATCATGAAAATATGGTTAAGATGTATTTAAGAATACTCACATGTATGCTCACACGCACACCTATATCGCATTTTTTCAACTTACCAGGGGCCTGAACTTTGGAACAAATCGAAGGAAACTACTAGAAGCTTTTATCAATTTATAAGTTAGCAAAGTGATCTGTGATAATCAGAATAAGAAGGCCTATAAATAAAATTATGTTAACCTTGGCTGCCGACTCTGATCTTTGTGTATTATGTATAGTTTATCAATAAAAGTGAGGTTTTATTCTCCCTTTAGTACTATTTCTGCTCTTCCAAGAAAACTAACCAATGAAAAGCACCATAGTTTTGGAACATAAACTGAATCTGCTGATGACCCAGTAACCTTGCTTTCCTTTATTTGCCTTATCTCATTCACGTGCTGAGTACTATTTTCATGTATTTTAGTCCTCACATCATTTTCGTTTCAATTTGTGAAGTACTTCTTATTTATGGAATTGCATATTTCTAGAATAGCCAAGCCTCTTAAATTTGTATCGTAGTATTCCTTGCTGCTAACAATATGCAAACAAGGGCAATTTTCATACAGTTCGAATAATGCTCTTGCTATTGCTAACTCCCTTGACCATACAAATACAGTAATCCTAAAATAATTTACATGAAATTACTATTTTTCCATAAGCAATACAAAATAGTACATTACTACCAAGTGTCATTTAGATAGTAAAATAATGTCAGATTTTAATAAGGGCATAGAGCCCTACCAATTTTTCTTTCTTTATTAACTATATGGGAATATCGGACCGATTCTGTGTTAATGATATTAACTTGTAGCATGGCTAATTATAAAGAAATTATAGTGAACCCCTTTTACTGTGAAAAGCACCTATTATTTCTATAGTTTTATGATGGGTATAGAGCTACAACACCATGATACTTACAGTTTGCAGGATGAACTGGACATCATTTCGTCTAAAATGTTTTTACACAGAAATGATATGATTAAAGCTACTTATATGATTTTATAAAGAATGGCTTTGCAAGCAAATAAATCCAACAATAAACCAAGCAACTAAAACCAAAGTCCAAAACAAAATCGTCAAACGTCAAACTAAGAAAAACCTTTATTTGTAGGTTGGTGCTTCCGAAATTAGCAAATAAATCCCCAGAATTGGACATGTAATGCAAGACAATCGGGTCCGGATTCATTTTACGGCGCGGCGATGCAACTAAAATTTTAACAGCTGATGAGTAAGCCCTGAACGCGGGTCCGTCAGTGCGATAAATCCATATACGTATAAAAGAATATACCGCTAGTGTCCCATTAGCACAGTGAGTGGTATCTGAAGCAAAGAAAGAGAGATAGGCATATTAAGACCGCATAAGTTTATCCTTCCGTGTTAGCAAATCCCTTTTGCGCATACTCGAAATTCTCAATTTTCATTGGGTTGCTGTCGAAAGTGCCGGTGTCAGTCGGGCAGCCTCGGAAACGCCCAAACGCGTCAAAGACTTCAAAGAGGAATAGTTGACAAGTCGACATTTTGATTTTAATATTTTATTTTATCAAATGTTCTGTTATTGTTTCTGATTCTTATCATTATCCGCTATTGCTTGTATGCACTCAATGAAATATACAATTCATTGTAAAATGGGCCGTAATAAACATGGTTTTTTGTGGTGCAATCAAGAATGAAGCAAGCAAGTAAACAATGACATAGGTATGTAGATTTTGTTATTTTTAAAAGAAATCATCACAAATTGTAATTATAGCTTATAGTTACTTATGTAAAACATGTTTTGCTTTTTTAGGATTCCCAAAAATCCTAGAACACGCCAAGTTTGGTTGGACTTTTGTAATTTGGACGAGACTCAAGATGATGCTTCTACCGTACAAATATGTTCTGGGTATTTTATTCCTACTTATGTTGATTCCAAAGCTAAAGAATTGGGATACAAATTAGTATTGAAGCCTGAAAGTGTTCCATCAATCTTAAAGCCCCATCATTCATCTACCTTGAACGTGTTAGGGAAATGTAAAGTAGTAGAAATAGGAATTGAAACTGAAATGGTGCCTAGTGCATGTAAGTATTCTGTTACAATATCAATATTTTTAAAATATGCTAGGTGTTGCAATATATAAATTTCAATATACAGGACTGAACAAATTTAAATATTAATGAATTGGTGGGAAATTTATAATGATATGTGTTATGTCCAAGAGACAAAGTACATGTTGAAAAATTATGCCTCTATAGATCAGTCTACGCTCAAAAGTTAGCGTGGCGCCTTATGGCAATGCTTTTCTTATGGGGAATAATGGTGCATTGTTGCAAACTCGGGCACCTTTTACTAACCTATGACACTATGATAAAATAAATATACTTACCCACCTTAGTTCTCCATACCACGCTAACTTTTGAGCGTGGACTGATCTATAGGATATTTAGAGTGCAATTATATCTATATCTATTTTGTTTTTAGCCCAACACATGATGGATCCATGCTTATCTGGCACAGTCAGTTCTCTTATTGAAGTGGTACCAGCTCAAGAGGAAGAAACTCCCAGAAAAAAAAAATTGGTGAACCAAGATATGTTGGCGAAGTTAAGTCTCCACATTTATTGATGCACTTTGTCCTATCATGTCGCTTACGTTCTAATGTAATTTATTGGAAATAAAGAATGTTTATTATTATTAATAATTATGATTGTTATTATACCCAGTGTTTATAGAAACAAATTGTTTTCTTAAGGCTAATAGAAGTAAATATTAAATTTGTTAGTTTGCTGTTTATAACAATACACATTTACGTAAGCACACTACCGTGTCTTCTGAAACTAGTAGGTACTCGATACATAAAGTAAACCACGATTTTATTTCTGAAAATATTGAATACTTGTAAAGCAGCATTTAAAATGTAGTTTATTGCAGGAGATACCCATACATAGGTACATCAGCCAACGACTAAAAACTAGAAGTTTGATAGCATTAGCTGGCGCAGTCAAATAGTTTTGAGACAATTGTAATTCTAGCATTGATTTACATAGGAAAGATATAGATACCTACTAGATAATAATTTAGATTTAACAGAGATTTACGACGCTTCATTCAAAAATCGAGTAAATAGGTATAGTCGAAGACTTCCTAAAATAATCACTACTCTTAAATGTCTTTTCAGGCAAAAATTGTTATTTTACATTTTTTCTTTTATTCAAACCATCTTATTACTCATATAGGTAATTACCGTTGCTCTTGTATATTTGTTTATCACCTGAAACAATTGCAAAAAAGAAACACTAGGGATTTGAAATTTATTTAAAGATACATCTTGTAACATCTTACAAACACTGTACCTAATTACATGTAAGAGCCCTCTACTATCTGTACTAAAGAAAATATATAGATATATTTAATACTACATACTAAAACAATACACATTTTAAAAGTGGCAGGATCACGTTTGCCGGATTGACGTAAATTTAAACTTCTAATAATGCCGCTCACAGCCTGAGACTGGTATTGGTTAGAGCTGGATTTAAAATAACCAATTGAAAGTCCCAATTTCGCCCATGCGCATTGATGAGATGCTAAACACGAAGGATGGACTTATGTAGGATTTGTATCTCTATCCTTCATATGTTTGCTTCAAATCGCTGATACTGCACGCCGTATATTCTGTTATACGTATATGGATAAATCGCGCTATTTGTATTGCATGCAACGAACATTGCATACTGTAAAGCTACTTTCGAATAAAAATTCATTATGTTTCCTGATAATGTAGTATAATAGTTAGGTGTAGTTTTTTTATGGCAATGGCACATCCACTAAAGGGAGGTCCTATGGCACCCGACGGTGGTGTGTGTGTGCAAAGGTATTGACTGACACGGTTGAATAGCTGCAGATTGTAATTTGGAGGAAACAGATGTCTTGGGATTGAGTTCACAACGATGCAGTGCGCCAGACAAAGGAGTCCTCCTAGAGCGTTGTTCTAGGTGTTTCCAGTTGTACAACAAACGGGTGCGCTATTTCCGTCTGCCGTGACTGTCTGCAGGTGGCCAAATCCTGGGAACTTCTCCCATGAAAATATCTGTAAAACAGGGATATCTCAGCCATATGTCTGCAGTGTTACAGACCATCCAGATCCCGGGTCAACTCCAAGTCGCCGATGAGATGAACTATCTCTTCTGAATGGAATCCAGCAGCTTTATGGTGTGCTTCGGTGTGGCCCTCCAGATGCGTGAGCAATATTCTAAGCACGGTCTTATTGGAGCTTTGTAGAGCAAGCTTGCTGTTTCCTATCTACAGCTCTTTCGCATATTCTGTCGAACCAGGGCTTTCCTTTCGGCGGTAGCTTGATGAAATTTGGGATGTATGCTTCCATTTCTGAGGAGATTACTTGCATAGTCTTTTCGCAGCAGACTGACGAGCCGTCAGTGCCAAAGCAGATGTCGAGCCAAGGAAAATCTAGGTAGCACTCTCTTAGATCATCCCAGTTTGCACAATTGTAATGCCAGATTTTCCGAGGCAATGGTGGATCCTTCTATAGGAGTGGCAGTTCACAATCCATTGTAATAAGTTTGTAGTCCGGAAGTACCACAAATTTATTACAGCTGACCAACTGTATTTGTGTACTGGTCAGGATTTGCGGTTAGAAAAAGAACCCGGAGGGCGGCAAGTTAGCCCCTCTTTCAGATACGAGTTAGTGCGTCTAAAAGTTGAGTAAGTCTGGAGCTGATGGAAAATGCTCCAGCTTCTTTACCTTCGTTGTCGGTCTTGTTGTGATGTTTGAGCCAGTTGGTGTTGTGGGCATTGAAATATCCCAGAATGATTATTTCTAAATGGGTTGATCGACCTGTATTAAATCAAAAGTGGTAGCTGGTGTTGTAGAAAACCTTTTGTAGGCTCTATCGCTCGGAGGATGATGGAGACAACATATGAACTTGGTTAATCCCTTGGCAGTGAACTTGAGCCACACGACGTCAAGGTTGTTCGGTTCGAGCGTATCCTCGCGGTGACACGAAAGTTCGCTTCGAACAAACATATTCCGAAGTTATGTCTAAATCGGGAGTGTAAGTCGTAATCAGGATAGAGCTAGTTTACTGTTGTTGTTGTAGAACATACTTGTATTTCTGTAAGGGCTAGTATGTGTGGTCTATTTGTAGATGTTGGTGTACCAAATTAATGTTTGTATTTAGGCCTCTTATCTTGCAGAAATCTATTCTAAATTGGTTCGGTATCTTTGCTGTATGTGAAATGCTGCATGAAGGGCCCCCAGGGCCACCCGGTGCCGGCGCCCGGTGATCAGAATGGCCGGGGAGTTCACCTTCGGAATGTTTTTTATCCTGGAAGCACCACCATGTTTATAATCCTTCTGTGAAACTCGGAACCTCCAGTACGGAGGCGGAACATGATTCGGAAAAACTACTTAGCCCTTCCCACGATGCATCTAACACCTAGGGCCGCTTCCACTGGAAGCATCGGTCTCAGATTTATTCCTTTGGTTATTCCTAGTCTGACAGGGGTGAGAATAGAGTTTGTTGGGTCACAGAGTTATATAATATTCTTAGTCAAAAGTAAGAATGAATTTCTGCTATCTGTTGAAAACGATAACCTACCACTTGTGAAACTTTCTTAAAGGAAACACAAAAAATTCAATTTGACAATATCCTTATAATGAGATCTCGTAAATCCGTAAACTATTATACGAAAATATAAACAAATCAAGTTTAGTGAGCTAATTATCATCGCTTTTTTTTGAAATTGCGTTCATAGATGGTTTATGAAATAGACACATTTTGCTAGTACGTATTTACAACTGTTGTAGAATTTCATGAGGAAATGCTTAGAACTCAACTACGATTTTGTAAATTTAATTGCTTTAATCACGTAAGTTCGTATTACTAACGATCTAGAAGATTTGAATAAAGAATCTTATTTTGACAAGTTGGACGTCAAGTTCTTAATATTATTTTCTTAAAGAAATCGATTAAAAGAGACGTTGCTATTCACTAGTCCCTTAACTATCCGAACTATATTCATATGCATGGAGTTATATTTTTTGTTAACATTTAGTCAATTTTATGATCTTCCATAAACACATCGACTTTACAGGATTCAGTTAGGTGCCCTAAAGAAGGTCTTACAAATTACCGTTTTAACCATAAACGCTCAGAAATATAATCTAAACAAACCCGCTCTTATAGAACAAGCACAATTCATATGGAAAAGCACTCCGTTACGGTGTTTAATATTTCTGTTGATAGAAGGCGTGGAAATCAATCATACAAAAACGAGCGTCTAAAATGACGGAAGCAAGTAAATTGGGCCATTTTAACCCTTTATACTAATTCCGGAAGCCGGAAGTGATAGGTAGAAAAAGCGTTGAATACATTATGGTTGTGTTATCGACAATTAACAGGAAAGCCTGAGGACCAATA
>JAEQML010078975.1:0-12186 GCA_016904865.1 Pissodes strobi | reverse complement strand
TCATGATTCTACGAACTTGCCCGACCTATTTGCATGACGGAAATGCATTTAACCAGAGCACCGAACACTGGCGCACGGCAGATTTAGACTAGATGTGATTACGGGCGAGGGCCGCCATCGAACAATCGGCGTTTCCATCTTCGCCGTCGTAGCCTCGATTTCGCTCTTATAAACAATGTATTCTGCGGCCAGTAATTTCGCAAATTATAGTTAGTTTATGTTAAATTGATGTAGGGAAGGAGATTTTATTTTTTTTCGCAGGCAGTCCGCGCGCACAGGCGCACTTATTGAGAAGTCGCCTCTGCATTCTCTAAATTAGACGACCAAGTAGAGTTCGAGGGGCTAAGCGAACGCGAAAATCGAAATAGCCGAACAAACGCTAAAGTGACTTGTCAATAACGGATGATTTTTCAAAGCTCGGGTAAGAAGTACACAACAGACTGGTAAAAACATAATACTGATATGTCCAATATTGTTCCTGATTATTCTAAATATTTTCAAGTCAATCAATATTTAGTTTATTCGGAGATTAAGGCGTTGAAATCAAATGAGTTGAATAGTACGGTGGCTAATCTCAAAACACAGTTATCTACACTTGAAAACGAGTTATCTCAGTTTAACACTCAAGGGGTAAGTTGTAATATATCGAAACTTGGGGCAGTTCAATACATTAAGGCCAGTCTCGTTTTGTATTAAAAACCATTGGGTTCTATTTATATCCCAAATTGAGTAATGTTTACAATGTTTACAATGATTATTTATATTAGCATAACAATATATTATTTGATAATCATAATATGCCTGACGCAAGTCATTACTAACCTAGTTAGATCTTACACATTATCATGGGCGCCGGCAGAAGAAATTTCAGGGGGGGGGAAACATGGGCGCCGGAAGGTCAAAGTGAAGGGGGGGGGGTTAAAGTCGTTGCGAGGGGAAAGCCGACGAGGCTAATTTTGAGGGTGCCACGCCCAATTGTTACCCAAAAGTCGTTAAAATCGTTAAAAAACACGCCTTCCACGAGCGGACGAAGCGGATTTTACCAAGCATTATTAAACAAATTTCCCAAGTCAATTAACCGTAAAAAAAGTAGAGCTGAGCAATAGGCAACAAAAGTAAACTGGAAGTGGACCTCGCTCTTGATGGTATAATATACCAATCGAACCTGCAATCGTTCAAATTCTCTTCTTTTTTTCTTAGGTTAGGTTTAATTGAATTTAAAAATTGTATTATTCGTATACAAATATTGCAGAAACTTTTGAGAGCCTATGGGGGGGGGGGGGCTATAGCCCCCTCTGTAGCCCTCTCTCATGGATCGGCCTCTGGGGCAAAGTAAAGATAGATGGAAGCATATATTTTTATTGTCAAAAATACGTATATAATGGTTTCCGTTTGCTCGACTTTAAATTAAACTTAACTGCAGCCCAACTTTGATTTAAACTTTGTATTGGAAATATATCTACCCTAAAAAATATACTATGTACTATGAATGTACATACCTATAATTTTCTAATCGGAGAAAAGTAATAACAGATTTCTTCTCTTTTGTGAAAATCGATTTATTGCTTTTTCAATAACTCTGTCTTTATTATTGCCCCCCCTTGCCCCCCCCCCCTGCCGGCGCCCATGCACATTATAATGTACTGTATGTTACTAATTTACTTTAATTAATCCTAAAAATGTTCCTTATATTATTATAATACATCTACCCCTACTTTCACCATTTCTGGAGAAATTTCTACCCGCATTAAAACTTCCCTGAAGTGACTGCACTGATTACGATTGTACCCCTGTGTATTGAAATTTTGGCGAAACTGGTCACTACCCGCGTTACCACGGTACCCGTAGCTGCCCCTAGAACTAATACGTTGTGCTCGTGCACCCCGGTGCCTAAATTGTCCCCCAAAATTTGCTTGTCCTCGAAAAGATTTATTATTTCCTCGCATATGAAATAAAGATTTAGGTATGTCCTATGTTAGTTCCTCATCCTTTGCGCCCTTAATAGCTTCGCTCAGTGACTGGATATTTCGAGATTTAATTATAGTGCTCAAGTCGTTGTTTTGCAACCCGTTTGCAAACGAATTAATCGCAATTTCTTCGTTGACCGGTCTAAGAATATCAGCAGTGTTAGAGTCACCATTTGCTTGTGCAATTGTTAGATCGACCAACATCTCCTCAATCGATTTTCCGAACTCTTTTACAGATTTTCCACGTTGCTTAGCTGAATTAAGTTTTACAGACAGGACTGCTGGGGATTTTTTTGAAATGCAATTTGACCTAATATCCTGTACTAAAATATCGTTACTCGCATACTCCGATTTTAACCTAAATTTTGTCCCTTCAGACAGACATGTTTTTAGGACATGTAGTTAACAACCTGTTCCCTGCCTGATCCAAGAGTGCATCATACCATTCAATAGAGTCAACTAACTGTTTGGCGATAAGTTGGGAGCCGTTTATTACGGGCAATAGGTTTGACGCCGTCTTTAAATCGAACTTTTCACCCATTATTTCTGTCGTAGGTAAATTTACTTGCTCATTTGGATATAAAAATTCACTCTCAGACCCGGAGGAATCCACTTCTCCTACCTCTAATAAACGAGAATCTAACGTAATCTGACTGGCACTTAAAACTTTCTATTTCTTTTACACATTGCTTAACTTTAGCTATTAATTTTGGGTCATGCTGACCTATATTAAACTTTTCCTTACAACTACCTAACTCTGACTTAATTTTATCTAACATAACTGACTTACTGCTAACATATTTTGCATTTTTTCTTCTTTCCAAACTGTTTTTATACAAATTTCTATCAAAAACTCGGGCTTCCTCCAATAAGTATATAAATTCGTCTGGTACTGACATCACATATCATTACCATTTCCATCATCTTTCTAGATTTATTCCCTGCTTCTTGCTATTTCTGTCCAAATTTTCCTTTCCAATGTCTTCTTACATCGACAGATACATAAACCAACAATGCACACTATAGCTAAAAATAAAACTCCAATTGTAAGTACCCCTCTGGCTATACGAAAGGACGTCTCTGTTGTGTGGCCACCACTTTTGCCAGCTTGCGCTATTATAATTTCTTCCTTTGATTGAGTTTTCCCCATCTGGACCTCTTGGAATTTTCTTACAATTTTCAATTATTTTTCGCCGTGTTTTCCATGTTTTTCGGCAGGATCGCCATGTAATATATCGAGACTTGGGGCAGTTCAATAAATTAAGACCAGTCCGGTTTTGTATCAAAAACCATTGTGTTCTATTAAAATCCCAAATTGAGTACATGTTTACCATGTTTACAATGATTATTTATATTAGCATAACAATATATTTTTTGATAATCATAATATGCTTGACGCAAGTCATTACTAACCTAGTTAGATCTTACAGATAATAATGTACTGTATGTTACTAATTTACTTTAATTAATCCTTAATATGTTTCTTATATTATTATAATACATCTACATCTACCACAAAGTAATCAAACTCCAAACAGAGCCACCAATTTAAATATGCAATGAATTGCAGGATCGCGCGAATACGAGTAGAGCCACACATTTTATTTTGTATAACGTTCTTGAGAGTAGATCCAAAGATAGTTGCGCATTGAGCACAATAGGAAGTATGTTACTGACATATTATTTTCAGTGAGCCACTCTAACTGAAAGGTATTTGACGAGGCTAAGCCAATAATCGTGGTCTAAAGCCATTAAAAGTTGTTTTGTTTCCTTAATCCCGAAAACGTGTAAATCTATGTTGAATAATAATGTTCAAACTAGAGCTGATTTAAGTCTACTCCAAAAAGTCAGCTTAAATATGATCATTCACTAAGCGAACCAAACCCTCAGATACAACATGTTAAAGGAATGTCCAAGGTCGTCCAGGATAAACCCATTTCGGTCTAAAAAATTTAAAATTTATTACCACAATATGAGTGGGTTCCGCACCAAATTGGCAGACTTCAGGCATGCGATTAATAATAGTGTTATGTTTATGATACTTCTATTTTGATTGAATCCTGGCTTAATGAGAACTACCCATATTCTGAGCATGCAGATTCTGAGCTTAATTTTTGTGATTTTAATATTTTCCAGCAGGATTTGAAATGATCATCAAAACTTAACTGCTCCATAGTGTAATTCGACGCAGAAACATTTCTATATCCATATTCCATGCGACTCCAAACAATTAATTTGTGGTGCAGTAACCATTATAGTGGGGTGCGTCATTTGACTTCAGCTATTTTACTATTTTTGGACGATTTTCTATTTTACTAGCAATAACTGATGCCCTAGTCTTAGTAGTTACATTATTCTAGCTGAGAAACGTGCGTCTTTTTCCGTGAAACAGTTGTTATAATAAATCTACAAATGCAATATTATCTGTATAATTAATTTTAATGATTTCTCCTTTTTTCTATGCCATTAGAATATTACGTGCTTAATATACAGGGTTTCAAAAGTGAGGCAAAATATTTAAAGAGGCGTTTCGTGGGATTATTTTAAGAAAGAAATCCTTCATATGATCGTATGTCCTAGACGACTTAAATTTTGAGATACAGTGTGGTACCGTATTCAAAAAATTATCTTTTTTTATAATATCCATGATACCACTCTAGACATTTTAATGAAATTTGGTACACAGCATTAATAGGCATTTTCTGATATAGAACAATTTTTTTTATTTCTTTCCATTCGTGCGGGAATTGAACTAAATATTTTTAAAGAAAAATATGGTAAGCCACTGGCTATTCTGGTAACAAAAATATTTTCATAATTCTCATTCACACAGCAAATTTGATCTCTTCATTTTCTTTTACTGACTTACGGTTTTCGTGTAAAAATAACTACTTCTCTGCATTAATATCTGAAATGGAATGAGCGAATCCTTACATCGTTTTTAAACAAAGTTGGCTTTGCTAATTGTAACATGATGACATTTTGACAAAATAAATGAGGCATTATTACGCTTTATTTTTGTCGGTGAATAAGCGAGTTCCGAAATTTAAAATTAGGAAAAAAATTTAATAAGTGAATAATAGTTAATAAAATGGCTTCTTACACCTTAGACAAGGAAAGAGAGAGGACAGATAATAGGCCGCAGACGTCTGTTACCAGTTGGGACCAAAGACAAAGTGCCAGTGGCGTAAACTCGGAGAAAACTATCTTAAAATATTTGTTTATTATAATACAGCAAAGTGTTCAAAATTTAAAAAAACAAAACATTTTCGGTTTCTTTTATATTTTGTGGCAGATACATGTATAAATGCTATAATATATGCCTATAATTTCTACTCTTTTTATTATTCTTTATATTTATTACTGGAATTGAAATAAATAGGAATGAAAGACCAGGTAGATAAAAACGTTTTTATTGAACATAAACAAAACAATACTGTTAAAAGGAAAACTTGCTAATTTCCGATAAGAATCTATTTTTCGAAAATTTATTATCATTTACAACTGAGAGCCAAACCAAAAACAACAACTTAACATGCCAGGATTGCCTAGATAGCCTATTACAACTAAATGTGAACAGAAAGGTCCTAACAGCATAAATCCAACTACTAATCAAAAAAATAAACATGTCAACATTATTTAGTTTACAGATTTAGCTCTTTTAAATACATCCTAATAATTGTTAAAATTAATTGGCTCTTGTCGATATCTGAGCTTGGTGTTGAAATTATGGTTGTCATGTTTAATTTTGAGAATTACGTACAGGACACAGAGTTGAAAAAGGAAGGACAAACGCATATTAAGAAGGACATTTTTTTATTAAACTCAACACTTCATAAATTCTAATTCTTCTACATTATTTCAATCAATAATTGAGGACTTTTTGGTGTAAGTCAAGATAATCAAGTAAATTTTTATAACATTTTGAAAAGGGTCCCTTTATTTTATTTTGTTCATTGAGAGACATCTTTTTAGAAAATTTGTTGCAAGAAAACCAAAGAACTTGTTAATTTCAAAAATAATTTTCAGTGTTATGAAAACAACTTACAGAAAAAAAAATGCTGTAGGTCAACGGAAATATGTTCTTCCTGGTAGACGGAGACGTAACTTTTTATTGCTGGAAACATAGTCAGTAATGTTTTGATAGCTGGAAATAGACTCAGCCCGGGGGTGGGCACGTGCCTTAAAATAATTTTCCACCATTCACTGTGCCATCCAATTTTTATATTAGCACCTAATTAAAATAGAACCCTGCAAATTTTCAATACAAATACAATAATACAAACAAGTAGCGTAGCAGCTTAACGAAAGAGGGCGGTGGCGGTAGAGGAGACTGGGACCGAGCTCCGTGGTTGCTATGAGTGAAATTTTAAGTGAAACGGTAATGGTAAACAATTCCCAAGAAGAATAATTTGAGCATTCATGGAATCCAGGACATTGAACATGCTGGAAGAGGTCTTCGCAGGATGCTGGAGTCTGAGGCTCAAATCCAGGACACATGACAACTCTAGTTGAAATCTGAGGAATTACTTACATTTATCAACTATTACTTATCTAACACTTGATTTTACGCTTACTTTGTAATACAATATTATTTTATTGGCCTTTAAATAAAATAAATTTTGTAAATTTACTTCGCACAGAGTCCACTTGTGGGTCTTACTTTTTGCAATAAAATGAATTCTTACATTTAAATAATTGGTACATACAGATTTTATTAAAAAGTATACATATATGGTTAACTTCATTTTCTAAAACATGAGTTTCTAAACACTTTTTAAATTAGTTGTGTTTCCTATGCAAATTATTTTCATTTGTTCTTAAATAATGCTCGAATTTTAAGCAAATATTAATAACGTCATCTGAAGAATATTTAAGACCACCGAGAGATTTAAATTGAATTAAAGAATTCAGAAAATCTGGTTTATTACCAATCAATGCTCTAACACAAGTTTCACATTTTACTGTACAGGGTGTCCGGTTATAAATGTAACCCCCCTTTAACTTTTTTATTTGCCCTCGTATAAAAAAATGTTCAGTACAAAAGTTGTAAGGATCTTCATACAGTTTTCTGTGGTGTTACTAGAAAAACAATTGAACATCGAAATTCTA
The DNA here is from genome assembly GCA_016904865.1 of Pissodes strobi. Taxonomy (NCBI): domain Eukaryota; kingdom Metazoa; phylum Arthropoda; class Insecta; order Coleoptera; family Curculionidae; genus Pissodes; species Pissodes strobi. The sequence goes on along the minus strand of JAEQML010078975.1, from coordinate 5,107 downwards.
CTGTGCAGATTAAATTAATGTTTTTTTAAATGGAACACCCTATATATTCTTCCGGATATCGGTAGAGCTCTTTAAGTCGAGTTCAGTAATATAAGGTTTGTTGGGTCTAGCTATAATAGTTACCACGTAAATTGCAAGAGTGTCGGGTATCTGATTATTACTGAACCCCTCTCCTAAAGTCTTTATTTGGTGAGCTAGAAAAAATGTTGTATACAAAAGTTGTGGGTTCCTTTAGAAGCTTTTCTGCGGTGTTACTAGAAAAACAATTGAACATCAGAAAAGCATCTGAAGGAAGAATTTTTTTCTAGCTCACCAAATAAAGAAGTTAGGAGAGGGTGCAGTAATAATCAGATACCCGACATTCTTGCAATTTACGTGGTAACTGTTATAGCTAGACCCAACAAACCTTATATTACTGAACTCGCCTTAATGAGCTCTATCGGTATACAGAAGAATATACAGGGTGTCCCATTAAAAAAGACATTAATTTAATCTGTACAGTAGAATTTCGATGTTCAATTGTTTTTCTAGTAACACCGCAGAAAACTGCATAAAAATCCTTACAACTTTTGTATTTACCATTTTTTTATACGAGGGCAAATAAAAAAGTTAAAGGGGGGTTACATTTATAACCGGACACCCTGTACCTTGTAATTTATGTGAAACAAAACCAGCTATATATTGTACTATTTGCAAGGAACACGTACTTATATTGGAAGTATTCATGATATAATCATGATCCTTTCAAATAGATTCCAAACTTTCAGGAGGTTGACAAATGTCAATAAGATGAGATGAAGCCATATTTATTTGCTCTTACTTACTTTTAGCAACTTGTTGAAACAATTGCTTGCTTAGTTTTATCATTTTATAATATAAAATGGTTTTATCATTTATCTTCCGTGGGGAATCAGCAAGGGTATCAGTCTCGGCTGCTGCTGACGAGGTTGGTTGTGGACTTTCACAACGACTCCTTTTTTTTTCCTGCAATAACCAAAAATAAATAAACGCAAAAACGCTAGATATAATTTGTAATTATATAATGTGCTATAATTTAGTGCAGAACAATTTCACCCAATATTTTTGTAGTGTACAATAAATGTTAAAAACATATAAATGTATGATATTTACTATATTACAAATCGAATTACAAGTGCATAATATGCCCATGCAAAAACAGCAATAAAAAAATAATTTAATGCATTTTTGAATAAGTCTTATTATTCAACAGACTAAATTGTATAATAGTAATGTTAATTTTCTTATATCTTATAAATAACCAGGAAGCGACTTACCATTTTTGGTTGCAGATATCTGGGAAGTTCTTGGAATATGGTCGGGACTGCTTCATTTAACAGACACACTTTTTGATCTGTTCGATACAAAAACGTGGTTCAAAATGTTTGGAACAAAGCGTGTCATTACTAGATGGTTGAAAATGAGCAAGTTTCATATTATTATCCCAAACATTCCGTCTCTCAATATTCTTGGGGAATCTGAAATTCACAAAACAAAAGCAATGAACGAAATTACACCACACAAGCCACTTTCTATAAAATACATTTGTAAGTGGTGAATAATAATTATTATCTTTGATCAATCCCTACGCCACTGGAGAAAGTAAGGAACAGGTACATAAAAAGCTAATTTACTAATTACAAATACACAAGAATATGTTCTGGAATATAATTATCGGCTTCATAATAGCATATTATAAATCATATTTAGAAGATATTGCTATAAAATAATTAGTTTTTGAAATATTTGAGAAAATTGATCACTGCCAAAAAACGGTACCTGTGAAACGTAACTCCTGGGTCCTTTGAACTGCTGTAGCTTTTACAACCATAAGGTGCACACCCTACCATTATGTAAAACTCAGTTTTTTACACTAAACCCTTGAAAAACACAAATTATAACAATAAAACACGATCGTACCAAATCCTTTGTTTGGGTTAGACGGCATTGCTTTGGTGCAAGCAATAGCGTATCGTCGTTTTCGGTAACAGATTGGTAACCTTGCCTGAATGCAGTGCGCGGTATTCCCTCCCTTTCCTAATCTAAGCCTTACACAAATGCTGAAATGGCTAACATGCATTTTTGTACGGCTTAGCTAGTGGTAATGCACTTGCACCTTTATGCTGAGCGTTAACTGCAAAATCATTTGTCACGCAAATTCATATTCGTTTGCAAGAGATTGGTCCTTTGGCAGATCAGAAAATATTATGGGAAGACCTAGAACTGCTAGAATAGTACAGTTTGAAGAAGACGTTCATGCTATTGTTAAAGAATCCCCTAGAATTAGCACGAGGGAGATTGCTGGCCAGCTAAATAATGCTTCCTTCTCGACTGTTTTCAGAATACTGAAAGAAAACTTACTGTATCCTTACCAAATACAACGCGTCCATGCACTATTACCAGACAATTAACCTCGTTGTTTGTGATATTGTCAGTGGCTTTCTCTTAGGCTTGATGCTAATCCCAATTTTACTGCTAATTTTTTATTTACTGATGAGGTATTTTTTTTTATTGGCGCATCTAAAGGAATTGGTATATACAACACCGGAGCAAAATTGTGAAGATTTCCGAAACCGTATTATTCAGTTCTGCGAGGCGATTCGTCAAAAACTTGGAATCTCTCAGCACGTACGACAAAATATTTTGCGTCGTATTAAAGGTTTTACTATAGCAACGGGTGAACACTTTCAACATTTGATTTAATTTATTACCAAGATTAGTTTTAATTATTTCAATTTGTTATTAATTGTTAGTGCATTGGTAAACGTCCATTTAATACACTGATGAAAACCAACTCAATCCAATTATTTCAAAAAGTGTATATTAGTCTACTAAGAGAACTTACCAAGTTGGGATAACACTGCTTGAAACTTTAAATGACTCGTTTTTTTCCTTCACATTTAACACCTTAGAAAATTCCGAAGAAAATCCGCAATTTCGGATACATATCAAGACTGTTTTTTTTAAATCACACAAGAATCCTCTTCTTCAAATATTTTACACTCTTTACAAGAGGATCTTCAAAATCGCATAAATGCATATTGTATCAATTTCCACGTTATAGCAAAAACAATACTACTACGTAGTAGTATTGTCTTTGGTTATAGCCATATGACTATGCAGAAAAATGTTTTTACGCGAAAACCGTAATATGAAAATCAAGAGATCAAATTTGCTCAGAACTGAACGAGAATTATGAAAAAAATGTTTGTTACGAGAAAAAACAGTGTCGTACCATAATTTTCGTTAAAAATATTTAGTTCAAATCCCCCACGAACGCCACTGGAAGAAATGAAAAAATTGTTATACATGAAAAAATGCTTCCTAATGCATAGTACCTGTGTACCAAATTTCATGTGAAGTTTTTTTCTTAAAATGAACCCAAGAATCGCCCCCTTAAACATTTTACATTACTTTTGAAACACCCTGTATATTCCAAAGTGCTTTTGAATCCGATATGCTGTTTTAAGTTTGCGCACGTGTTAAGAACAATATTTTTTCTACGAGCATCAGATAATAACAATAAAAAACAAAGATTATTTTTTTGAAGAAATGTTAACGAAAGCTGAAGGAACTATAAGAACAGCTTTACAAATTAATGAAAATCTATACGACGTTTCACAGTGTTTGCAGTTTCTTGCTATTACGGAAACTGAGGAAAAATCTGATATTAGGTAAGTGTCAAAATCAATAGGTGCACCTATTGTTGTTTGACAAATTATCATCATTTATCATTATACAGGATGCTTATAAAATATTTTTATTTAAACTGCAATATCGGGAATTACAAACACATTTTAGCAGAAAAAAAAACTAAAACGGTTTCTCACGTTTCCTAAAATAGTCTACAGTTTCTAAAATAAATATAAATTTTCCTGGCCTATGAAATTTACTTTTCCACAATGCGTGCGCACACTAGTAGAAAAAAGTTTTACATTACACTTTGAAATGTAAGTTCAATATTGTTTTCCTTATATATATTCTCCGAAGTGGATTTTCCTATTTAATTTGCCTTATTTGGGTTACGTTGTTGCAGTTCCCCCTACTAAAGAGACAGTTAGAGGCGAGTGATTAGTGGCATAAGGAATCATAATAATGAGTGACAGTACACACACAGTCAAGAATCTGATACACAATGTGCCTATTTCAAAATGCTTTTATTCTGATTTGAAGGTGAGTGTTATGATAATACTTACAAAGTGCAGAGGCAATAATATTACAACCAAAAGATAGCACGTAAATGTCTATTTTTGTCGTTCTATTAAGTATTCCATTATATTCTTTTCAGTACATCTTTCACTTATATTTCGACCCCGTCACTCCAGTTCATTATTATGTAACATCACGTAGCCGTTTATTTTAAAGAATCTCGCCCCACTTATTAAGCTCAGGGAGAAACGGTTATAGAATTGCTTTTGAGCAATATTATCCGGAAGCAAGAGGGTGTAAAATATGCGTTTTTTCTGCCACGTTTAAACATATATTTAATCGATATTAATTGCTTCGTTTCCGAATACGCAAGGGCTCATTATTAATGCTGAATCGCAGGAATATTTATTGCTAAGTTATTTTTTTTAGATACCAATCAAACACAATGAACAATATTATACTGGGAACTTCTGCCTTGAAAATATCGGTAGAAGAGGGAGATCTCCGCCGCATGTCTGCGGTGTTCCAGATTATCCAGATCCCGATTCAGCTCGGGGCCAAACTAACCCAAACCAATTCAAACTAACCAGAACTATCCCAAACTAATCCATGAAGGGAAAATAATTGAAATATCTTTCAAGAAATTCTGAAAGTTTGCAAAAAAAGTCTATAAGCTTAGCTTTTTTGGTAAACGTTGCTGCTTGGGTTTTTGCTTCATTGAACTGGTGCCCCTGTCGCCCTAAGTTCGAACATTCTCCAGATCTTGACTTATTGTTGTAAACTGTTCCTGTCTGCGGTCATAAGTCTCAATCGCTGGTAAAGGTTTTTCTAATCTAAATTGGGAGACAAGGGTACTGTCCTCTGCAAAACTGTAAACAGTATTATTGGTTTCAGTCAGCAGATCGGTAGTATAAATGAGGAACAGAGTTGGTGAAAGCAT
>JAEQML010078974.1:0-12187 GCA_016904865.1 Pissodes strobi | reverse complement strand
TTGATTCTATGTAACAGTCACGACATCTGACTAAATGCTATCGTGCACGTCACATATGAAGAAACGATCGGCATTGCCGAATGGACATCTTGCCTGTTACATGGGAATATGCTCCCAGGACATCTCTTCCCCAAACTAACTATTCAAGCACCGTGTCAATCAACATCTTCGCACATACACCGCTCGTCGAGCAATATAGGATGTGCTACTGCAATAAAAAAGTCATTCACCTAAATAAAAAAAATAGAGACTCTTATAACACAGCTTATTCACTACCAGCTAGTCAACTCTATCGAAATCGGAAAGTTGAAGTGTCGAGCACTGCGCCCTGAGCGGTTCAGTTCCACGTTGAATTTAAAATGAATAAATGACAAATTCGTCCGAAGCCTCGGATATCGCCCTGAGAGGTTCGGAAATTTCGGATTTTTATACAATTGTGCCTTTTAAAATCGTTTTTAAATGGATTTTAGACGATAAAATAGTTATTTATGCAACAAGTGTGTAAAGTGAACCTTTTTTCATGAATGGGAATATTGATAAAAAAATTTAATTGAAATTGAATAAAAAAGGGTACTTTACACATGAGTAGCATACAAAATTTACCGAAAAATATATGAAAAAACAAAAATAGTATTAAATTACTTTACGCGCTAGTGCGTAAAATACATTATTTTAAACACTAGTGCGTAAAATATATTATTTTACGCATTGCCCTAAATGTCAAAAAATATGTCAGGTTTACTTTACGCACTAGTGCGTAAAATAACTTATTTTACGCACTGCACATTAAAAAAACCTATTTTACGAATCTTAGAGAGTGCGCAAAGTGAGTACTTTACGCACGCTAGTAGAAAAAGCATATTTTAAATTAAGGGGATTCATCAGCAGTATTTTTTTTGTTCCCGATTTTCTTCGTTAATATGCATAATAAAGAAAATTAGCCAAGTATAAAACTCGCTTAGAATTACTGAATCTAGGGCAGTACAGTGATAAAAAATTTAATTTCTTAATTTTAGCTTTTAATATATTAGGAGAAAAAAATAACAGAAAAAATAAATCTGTACGACCCTAGTGGATCATAATCTAGACATATTGATAAAAGAAAAAAAAATTCGATCAAATAGTTTGTCCATAATCCTGGAATAAAGATTTTGAGACAAAATCGCTGATTCGACACGCCCCCTTGTCGCTCAAACACATGAATTTATTTAGAATTATTTCTTCTGGTAAAAGCTGGCATCGGCGCGAGGCCACGTGGTGTGTGTCTGTTGTTTACAACCTGAGCCGGTCGGGCGATCGCTCGCTGGACGAAACCAGTTTTCAGAAATATAATATTTGGGATTATTATTTATTTTGTAGACTGTTCTAAATGATATTGTAGCCGCTTCTCAAACTTTCCACAGATATAGGTGGCGCATTAGTGTAACAAAGACCCGTACAGAGATAAAAAAATGTTAAGTACAAAAATTGTAAGATATGTTGTGGTAAATATTGTGAAAATATTTTCAATTATACAGGGTGCTTTATAAAATCCTGTCGTTCGTTTTTTGAGTTTTTTTAATGGAATGTATATTATTGCACATTTAAATTCTGCATGAAATTCACATTTCGTGAATAATGCCCTATATCTATCCCCAAGTTTTTCGAAATATTGACAGTTGAAAATCGGCCAACTACCATGTTTGACAGGCTGTACAGGGTTATCCAACGAGGACTAGACAAGGCGATTTATTTACTTTCCCTGTAATTTTATAAAAAAAACCGAAATAACCATCTTATGTAATTTTCTCCCGCGAATTCGGATATGTTCAGCAAAAACGAATTGAACTAAAGGTCACTTTGATATATTTTTTAAATGGGATGCCATGTATATTATTGCATATTTGGATTGTGCGAAAAAGGCTAGACATATTTCATGAATAATGTCTTATACCTATCTCTAACGGTTTTTGAAATATTGACAGTTGAAAATCGACCAATTACCAAGCTTGACAGCTTGTTAAATCTAAACGGCTATAGATAGAACAAAACGGTTTGCACTTTCCTGTTTTGGTTTTTCATAAGCTCTCGTATAACACTAACTTTTTATTTAACCAGAGGTTAAATTTATCCGGGATTTTTTAACATCTGGTTAAATCTAAAGTTAGTGTCATACGATAGCTTATGAAAAACCATTATCGGAAAGTGCAAACCGTTTTGTTCTATCTTTAGCCCTTTAGATTTTACAAGCTGTCAAACTTGGTAAATGGTCGATTTTCAACTGTCAATATTTCAAAAACCGTTAGAGATAGGTATAGGACATTATTCATGAGATATGTCTAGGCTTTTTCGTACAATCCAAATATTCAATAATATACATGGCATCCCATTTAAAAATATATCAAAGTGACCCCTAGCACTTTTATTTGATGTTCAATTGCTTCTTGCTGAACATATCCGAATTCGCGGGAAAAAATTACATAAGATGGCTATTTCAGTTTTTTTTTGTAAAAGTACAGGGAAAGTCAAAAATTAGCCTTGTGTAGTCCTCGTTGAATAATCCTGTACAGGGTGTTCACCTATAATGTCCCCCCCCCTTTAACTTTGTTAATTTTTAAGCTACAAAAAAAAATAAAAAACAAAATTGTAGGGCTTTTAATGCAGTTTTTGCACACGTAAAGGAAAAAACAAAAAATTGTGCAGTATACAGGGTAGATCAAAAAGAAACATTTTTTTAAATCTAGCCCCCATGTATTATTCGATTTTTCGATTTTCCATAAAATTCTAAGGATTTTTACTATAACACACTATATGCCTATTCCTAATACTTTAGGAGCTATTGACAGTTGAAGTCGCTATTTTGTTTTGTTCTTTTAGTTTTTTATGGCAAAAGCCACCTAAGAATATAACTTTTTTTTAGCTTTTGAAGTCATTGAGGTGTAAATAGTGAGTTTCCTCAATTCGACCTCATTGCTTCGAGTAGTGCTTTTGTAACTTCTGTTTTAAAAATGATTAAAAGAATTATTATAATAATTAAAAATAGCGACTTCAACTGTCAATAACTCCTAAAGTATTAGGAATAGGCATATAGTGTGTTGCATTAAAAATGCTTAGAATTTTAGGGAGAATCGAAAAATCGAATAAAAAATGGGGGCTAGATTTAAAAAAATGGTTCTTTTTGATCTACCCTGTATACTATACAATTTTTTGTTTTTTTCTTTAAATGTGCAAAAACTACATAAAAAACTCTACAATTTTGTTTTTTATTTTTTTTTGTAGCTTAAAAATTAACAAAGTTAAAGGGGGGGGACATTATGGGTGAACACCCTGTACAATGTAAACGGGTAAAAATAGGGCAAAATGGTTTGCACCTTTCTATCTCGATTTTTCATAAGCTATCGTTTAACGCTAACTTTGTATTTATTTACCCAAAGGTTAAATTTACCTGTGGTTAAATAAAAAGTTAGTGTCAAACAATAGCTTATGAAAAACCAAGATAGGAAAGTACAAACCATTTTGCTCTATCCTTAGCCGTTTAGAGTTTACAGGCTGTCAAACTTGGTAAATGGCCGATTTTCAACTGTCAATATTTTTGCTGACTTCTTTTGTTCTCTTGATCTTCTAGCGATCAACATTTTTTGGCAAATACTACTGTTTTTGGAACCAGGCCGCTTTTTTTCCCCATATTGATACAAAAACAATAAAACAAAGCAATGATAGAACCAAAACACAATAAATCATAAGTTACAGAACGACCCGCACACTCGAGATTCAAAATTTGAATGATAAAACAAATATTACTGTAGGATTCAAAAAAATACGAAGGATAAGATAAACAATCGACTCGCTTCTACCTAGTCTAGACGTAGGTATCGTCTTTACGAAGTCAATTGAAAAAGTTGGGACTCTTAATTTAATGTCGGCATAGTCTGTTCTCAGTTGCCGGCGAGCGCCTACACAAAATAATTAGAAATTATTAAGAGCCCCAACTGTTTCAATTAACTTCGTAAAGACTATGACATAAAATATAAAAAGGTCTTCTAAACACTTTAGGCAGGCTACGAGCCTATATATTTGGAAAAAGGTATCTACATCAATAATTATTATTATCTATAGATAAATAATGACTATTTTCAAGGAATAATAATAATAAAGGGGAAAATACTTACATGGTGGTCCATTAGTGTGACTGTCCCGTATCTCCCTATTTACAGAGATAAAAAAATGTTAAATACAAAAAATGTAGGATATGTCGTGTCGCATATCGTAAAATATTTTCAATTATACACGGTGCTTCATAAAAACCTGGCATTCGTTTATTGACTTTTTTTAATGGAATGCCCTGCATATTATTGCACATTTACATTCTACATCAAATTCTAGACACATTTCATGAAAAATGTTCTACACCTATCTCCAATTGTTCTCGAAATATTGACAGTTGAAAATCGGCCATTGACCAAGATAGAGCAAAATGGTTTGCACCTTTCTATCTCGATTTTTCTTACTTTGTTTTATTGTTTTTGTATCAATATGGGGAAAAAAGCGACCTGATTCCGAAAAACAGTAGTATTTGTCAAAAAATGTTGATCGCTAGAAGATCAAGAGAACAAAAGAAGTCAGCAAAACTAATGGCATCAACGTAAGTTTTGTTTTAACAGACTACTAAATACAACAACTTTTGATTTTGTTTGTTGAATAATGTACAGGGTGGCCGCTTTAAGTTGAGCCCACACCTTAACTCGAAATCTATGAGTGTTGCAAAAAAAATTAAAAATACAAAAGATGTTTCTAGTTAAACGATCTTTTATTGTTTGTAGTGTTTTAATTGTCACCCTATTTTATACAAGGGGGTCAAATTGAGGAAATTTTTTTAAATAGAATGCCCTTTTTTCGTACATATTTTTAAATAAACCAGTAAAAGATGAATTCAACGATATGCAGGGTGTCCGAAAATACCGTTAGAATAATTTCAGGAGAGATTCTACATAAGAAAATATTAAATTTTTCTCATATGAACCGGGGTCCGAAAATGCATAGTTTCCCAGATACAGGATGTCAAACTTTAAAAAAATCGTTTTTTTAATTAATATCTGAAATATCCTTTTAACGATTTTGTTGAAATTTAGTAGTGTATCTGTAATAATAAGGGGCTTATTTAGCCTTAATAAGATTAAATATATAAAGTCTAGTGGGGCCCCGGAGGGTATCATACCGAATATTATTGATAAAAGAAAGTGTCCGCCCATGACTTAAAAAAAAAAATGTTTTTTTTTTCGAATTAAACAACTAAAAATACAACATTGAACATTGTCACAAGGGAGTTTAGCCAGGGACACTCGGTTCTCGTCCTGGAGCCAATGGAGGACATTTAGTTTATAGACAAACACAGGGGAGCTCGAATCGGAGGGTAACTACAACAGGAGAAAAATAAAGGAACATCCACAAACTACCTTCTATATCTATATGTACTTAAATATAAAAGTATGTTTTATATTTTGTTTTTACATAGCTTTATATATTTTATAAACATAGATTCCATTTTCTCATCATTTATTACGCAAGCCATAATATATGAACGAACTATGACACATAGGGAGTAAGCCAAGATTTCCCAATTCTCCATAAACATTTTTTATCCCTTCCGTATTATGCTTACATTCGAAGCCTACGACATATTATTATGCATTTTTTTTGTAAATAGGTTTGTATATTAATTCTGCAAATTTCGATGTCTTTTTACGTTATTTAATACATTAAATGCCTTCTTCCAGAAATTGTTGATCCTATATTTGCAAGAGGTCTAAAAATTAGAAACCCCCATCGAGATAATTAAATATTTTTTATATGGATTTATATTATAATATGTAGGTATTTTTAGATTATTTGTAAAGACATGATGGTACCATTTCTTATTTGAAATGCACAATTTTATAATTATATTAAAAACCTATCATTACAAATTTCTTATTTTTCTTTCTTATAAATGACTGACAAATTTCAAGAGAACTGGTTTTTATAAGCATCCGTATCAAGTTATAAAAGTAAAATCATGAAAAAAAATATGTGTCAGCTTTATAAACACACAACTAAAGTGAAACCTCTGAAGGAAATATTGGAAATAGAGTTTTTATTATTTTTTTAAGCTTTTTTCCCCAACTTTTGCTCCCGTCTCAACACTTTTTTTATGCTTTTTTTATACATCATTTCTTTTCTTTCCATTTTGCCATCCCCGTCTTGAACTCTTTGCATTTTTTTCGCCTAACTTTTTTATATACTTTTTTCTTATTTCGTTTTATAATACTTTTATTAACTTTCGGAACAATCTTTTACGTTTTTTTTTTCAATTCTATCAGAATTTTTTTCTCCCCATTTTTGCCATCCCGACCTCGTAGCTGAATACTTTCGCCTGAAACCGCGTGTCTCTAACTTTTCTTTTTTTTTATTTTTTTCTTCGTTTTATAACACTTTTATTAAGTTTCCGAACAATGTTTTACTTTTTTTCCATTTCTTCCCATTCTTTTGGGTTTCCGGGGAGGTGGGGGTGCAACGTGGTTTTTCCCAATCCCCCCCTTAAATTAGAGCCTCGGTCCCACATATGGTCAAGGGTAGCCCCCCCCCCTCCATGAGGCGCACCTACCATAAAAATTTCAACACAGTAGCTCTTCCCGTTCTCCCGAGAGATTTTGTCATATTTTGCCTGACTGCTGACGCTGTCCGTCTCGAACCACACGTAATGTGCTTATCGACGGTCCAACGGTGACTGCGACGTGGTCACGTGGCGTAAAATGCAGTGTTGTTTTCGCACAACTTAAATCGAATCGGTGGGCGGTGCCTAGACAGAGAACGAAGAATAGCTTGCCTTTGCTAGAAAGGGACGCCGTCGGAATCTCGTTTCACTGATAAACCCCCTTAAACGAACTGTCAAAAGTATTATTCAGATGCCCAGGCGTTTAAAACAATATTAAGTCATGACCCTCATCTAAAATTTGCAAAACTTGGTTATTGACTTTCCCAAATCAAAGGATGCTGCAAGATAACTAGCTGGTAGTGAATAAGTTGCGCTTATAGCGCACCATTTTTCTAATGAATTTTGCTAACGAAACTACAGTAAACGTCTGGCAACAGTGTGCCTTCTTAAAAATCTTTGTTTTGGCTATTGTGACAGTTGACAGTAAAAAGGAGGATGGACATTTACAAGTAAAATTTAATTTTGTTTAATTTAGGACCGGTACAAAATGGAGGTCTCTCGTTCGACGCAAATGTATCCTAGTTAATATTTTCACCCCACAATTGATTTTCAGATGTGTTTTGTCTAAATTTCCAGTGCTTTTTGTGAAGTGGTGCTGAAAATTTGTGTCAAAACTCGAACTTTGAGAGCATTTTTTCGGTTCAAATGCAGCGGATCTTCCGACTTTTTGGCTTAAACTACTATATAGGACACCCCCTTTCTAGTGAAAAAGCAGAATTTGCAAAATCGACAAAACCTATATATCACCAGACCCTACAAACCAAATAATATAAATAACCACACAGTTCGGCATCGGCAATTTCCACGCCAATGGCTAAAGCAAGTCGCTGCCGAAATTTTAAAAATTGTAAAAAAAATTAGGTGTTGGTCTAGGGTCAAAGTGTATTTAATATATCCTGCGACCAATCACGAAACTGCCTCCCGGCTAAAAATCAAGTAAACGTCGCACTGTTGCCTATTGTTGCGTATTTTAAATAGCTTGAAGGCGAATAAAATATAAACATTATAAATATTATAGTATACTTATTGCGTATTCCGTATTTCCCTGTGTGTAAATAAAATAGTAAATAATAGAAGACAGTAGTATTAAGGAAAATAACAAAATTAAGTATTCAAGTAGGAAATTTAAATATGTAAATTCACTATAGGAAACTAGACAGAAAATAAATTAGGATTATTAGGAAAAAAATGTGGCAGCATCTAAATATGCGAGGATATTTTTTGCCCGCATTCTTTCCGTCCAGGTTCTTTCATTTGGCAAACAGTAGGTCATGAGTGATTGTTGACAACAATAGTCAAGGGCACCTTCCTTTTTATGACTGGAGCCTCCCCCCTACCTCCCGAAACAAAATTCGAAATAGGCCAATGCTCAATAATATCAGCAACAATCAGCCATTTGGAAAAAGTATAGGGCCACGTAACATTATTATTATATAGTTTTTAATAGGAAAATAATATAGGTAATAAAAATAACAGTATTAGAAACATTGAAATGATTTAGTACTTCTTTGTTTTACCTAATAGCTTTGAAATATTATTTTAAAACTCAAATCATTAAAGATATAATGCCTGTAAAATTTTTACCTGATATCAGTTTTTCAAGTTGGAAACAATATGGGCTTGTAATTCATCCATATTTCCTTTGAAGGCTTTTTGGCCATAAAGATGCTTAAAAAACAGTCTACATGATGACAATAATTGGTCAGATATTTTATTTTCGTTTGCACTTTTTGTTCCAAATGATAGAAGATTCATCTCATTTGCTTCTCGAGATAACACTATTGAAAGGGCCTTTATTTTGCCTTTTCTAAAATGAAAGCTGACCGAACAGTAGACTGTTAACAAATTGTCTGCTAATAGTTTAGTATCGAGTCGATGGAAGTTTGCCAGTTTTTTAGTAACTGAAAAACATTTTTTTCTACAGCCGCGCGCAAAATATCTAAATACTAAATTCAAATGAAATCGCAAAATCAACTAATGCCGTGGATCCTTATTTTGCGCTCTAGCGCGAACATGGAAAAGGAAATTCTCGCTTTTTCCGTCTAGTGTGCTGGATGGTCATGGAAACCGAAGTTAAATAAATGACAGTCGTGCGTTTGTTACAGTTTGTTGCTGGCAATCCTCTTCTAAATATGCCCGAAGCCCGAACATAATATGTCAAAACTGACAGTCATTCGCAAATTTCAAAATAAGTATAGAGAAAAATGTGCATTTAATTTTAAAAAATGCGGCTGTAGAAAAAGTTCTGTGTGTTTTTCGAGCGCAAAGTAAGATTGCCGTTTTCGAAAGATTACTGCGCTCCGCTACGCGTCGCGCCGTAACATTCTTTCTCAAGCGGCAATCCGTTACTTTGCGCTCTAAATACACAAATAACTATTTTGCATTTTCCATCCAAATTTCAACCGCTAAAGTTACCGAGAAAAATAGATAACACGAAAACATCTGTGTCCACACTGTTAATAAGAAATACCTTAAAATATTCATTTAAAAAGTTCATAATTGCAAATATTCTCGTATCAGCCTTCGGACCCTGTAAAAGTCAACTCATAAACCCAGTGGCGGCTCGTGAGGTTTTAAATAGGTAGTGCGCAATTTATGTAGGTTTCTTCATACGCATAGGGGGATGCCCGCTGCAGGCGCCGCCGGAGGCTTACCCGCCGAAAGCGGAAAGTTTGGGGGTGCCACGCCCATTTTTTACCCAAAACTCGTTAAAATCGTTTAAAAAACATGAATTCGGCGCCCTCTTGAATGGTAATTGTTGCGCACTAAAAGAAATTAATAAGTAGGTACTTATCGATTCCAGAAGAGTAAACCATTAAAACAGTTTATTGTAACTACAAATCAATAAAGTTCAAAAAAAAATCAGGAGAAGTTCGAAAACGTTAAAAATATATCGGTTTGATGGCAAAAAAGTGTTACTGTACATCTTTTTGTCGATGGTTAGCCCTTCGACTTTGCCGTTTCCTAGCTTTAAAGTGAAATTCCATTCGCCACAAGATTTCGGGGGTTAAAATGTCTGGTGAAAGACCGACCATCCTTTTTCTTGGCACATGTTTGGTCTAATTTTAAAACCGGCATCGGTCGCCCTAACCTCTTTATTTCAATCTTTTTATTCAGATCCAATAAAGAAAAGTTATTTTTAATAATATTGTCAACTGAATTTATGCCCCCACAGCAATTGTCAGAACCCGAACTACTAGCCATGACAGTAGAATAATAGTACATAAATAAAAATATAAAACACTAAACAATATTACGTACACTAAACTCACGAGTTTATATGCAGTTAATTAACAAGCGTCAACGAACCGAACAAAACAAAAATAAATTCACGGCTCGACTGGAGTATAATACAGAATAATACTTATAATAGTAGTATGTAATATTCGCTCTAAAAAACGATTTACCTCCCACTTTTTCCACACAAGCTGAATTTTTCAGGACCTATAATAATTGTGTTGCATCAGCCGTAGCTTGAAGGCGAAGAGGCTGGACATATTTAATTAGGGCGTAAACCCATGACGTCTCTCATTGTTTATTGTGACACCTTTGTTAGTTTTTAAGCAAAAAATATGGGATTGGCTCTATTACCTTGTCAAAACATAAGCGAAACTTTTATAAAGAATATTTTTTTTTCATTTAGGCCTTCCCTTTTTGTCAATTGAGTGTTATATTTAAAAATAACTATTTTTTAATTAAATTTTTGCACGGTTGAAACCGAGATATTTACATTTAAAATTTTTTTTCGGCCATATGTGCTAATGCAAATGATTTTTTTTTGAATAATTATCAAAAAATACTTCCTACAAAGACCTTATTGTGCATTGGACCAAAAAAATAAGAATTTCTTCCTCTCTACGATGGTACCAATATCTCGATTTTTGATGACAGTGTCCTTTTGTGGAGTCTAATTTTGTATTACCTCCGGAATAAGGGTTATCTTATCATGTACTTCCATCCCTGAAAAAATCAGCTTGTGACACCATACTATATACGCAAGAATTGCAAATTATCACTAAATTAAGCTACAAAGTGCGGATCTAAATAGCGCACGGATGAGCCTTGACTTCTCGTGATTTTACGAACATTCCCGACCGTTTTGCATGACGAAAATGCATTTAACAAGAGCGCCGAACACTAGCGCACGGCAGATTTAGACTAGTTGTGGTTATGGACGGAAGCCGCCGTTGGACGCTCTGCGTTTTGATCGTCGCCGTCGTGCCTCGATTTCGCTCTTATAAATAATGTATTCTGCGGCCAGTGGAGATTCAAAAATATGTAAATTCGCAAATTATAGTTAGTTTATGTTAAATTGTATGTAGGGAAGATTTTATTTTTCCGTTTACTTTCGCAGGCAGTGCGCGCGCACGAGCGCACTTACTGAGAAGCCGCCCCCTGCATAAACCACTTTCGATTCCTTTTTTGTGCATTTTATTGTTCTTTCGTTATTTTCCGACATTCCTGCTAATATAATTTCTACATGATCAGATATAATATAATTCTCACTATCAAGCTTTTCAGCTAACTAGGCCAAGAGGTTTATTTTCTTACTAGGGTTTGATATAAATTCAATAAATATAATCAGGTATATTAACTTCATCTCGTAGTTCATATGTTATAAAATGACAATTTTTCGATCTTCTATATCTCTCTGTTTTCTTTAAACTTGCTTCAAAATTGTAACGATCACCAACACATACGACGAGACAACAATTCTGGGGCTTCAGATTTAATATTAATGAAATGTATTTTAAAAATAATTCTCTAAATTTTCTGCAGTTAAAATTCTGGTATCTCTGAATAAGTGCCATCATATCTATTATATATGCGGAGTTAAAAGTATAATTTTTTTCTTCTACTAAATGAAAAACTTTTGTATTCCATGCAAAAATTTAATCCAAAAGGACGTCTAATCAGCGTAACAGAGCGCTTTCGGCCTTAGCCATCATCAGTGTTACCTGCAAAGTGAGTAAAAGAACCACCCATTAGTGGAAACCAGCATAGGCTGTAATTTTTTTTTTTTTTGGGTTGAACAAATTAAAGTTGCAAATGTCAATGACCTATGGCGAAATAAAAATGAAATTGAATTAGTTTGACTTTTTTGAGTTCTGAATTTGTTAAGATAAAAATGGTAATTAAAACTGTAAATTGGAGAAAGATGAGTTTATTTTTTATGTAATTTTAAGCGGAAGGAAAAGAAAATGGTGGAAGTATTTTCACTCACTTGTCAGTTGGAACAAAAGAACATATCCACAAGAGGCACAAACTACATCAAAACGACAACGGTCACATCAAAATTTAAAAAACACTCTACATTATAAGAAAGGTTCACATAATTGAAACATTTAACAAATTAAAGACAGACGTGGGAACCACGCTTTGATGGAATGACAAACTCTGTCGACAAGCTTGACAAGTAAACCGAAGACCGCAGACGCAAAAGGAAATACGTCAAAA
>JAEQML010078973.1:0-12187 GCA_016904865.1 Pissodes strobi | reverse complement strand
AGAAAAAACGAATCTCATAGTTATTTAAACTAAATAAATTAACTTTCGTTACAAATTAGTGTCCAACTAAATTTATCCTTAAAATTAGCGACTGAGCTAGTATTTCATTATAAAGTGACGCCCAACTGATCAATTCGTTACAATAGAAATTAAATCGTTAAACTAATCAAAAAACCTATAGCATTATTTAACTTTTTTGATTTGGAGGGTTGCCTGGAGGATCAACCTCCCCGATCTAATAAGGTGAACTCGGAAAGCCTCTAGAAATAATCTTTAGAGTCACGGCAAACATGTGCCAATGGACAGTAAAAAAAATCCAGATAAATCTTACCGAGTGTACTTATTAATATCCAGATAAATCGGTTGTGTGAAACACGAATCAGGGACTCCATCCAAGATCCCCCAAAAGGGCAGTATAAAAAGAAATACTAACAAGCGGCGTGGCCACTCGTGCCTGCGGCACGCGCGAGGCCCTTCGGGCCTCGTTTGTGTGACCTTCGGTCACACATGATTGCCACGCTCCCATCCGTACCGTGGCCTATAATTAGAAAGCCCTTATAATTAGAGTTACCAATCGCTAGTCTAATTTTACCGTAATAAAGTTCGAACTGGTTGCCATGGTAACCAGTCGGTCAACGTCAATCGTTGTTTTTTTTTATCTTTACCTAAATACCAAATGTCAAATTTCTAAGTCGTACGATTGACGAATTATGACGTTTTTTTTACATTTTTTTGGTCACTATAGCAACCAATTTTTTAGTATCAAATTAAGCTTCATAATCAATCCTAAGTACCATACTAAATCTTTTATTAGTGATATACATATTATTAATTGGTTGCTATGGTAACCATGTTGTCAACAACAAATGCTAACATACTTTCACCTCTACTTATAAATTGGCATTGGAAAAAAGAAAAGTTGGTCCTTGTTTACACAGACAAAAATACCAAAAAAACGGTAACTTGTCCTGTTTTCACACCCTGTATATTAACAGATCGTAACCAAAATCAATAGGCTTCGAGGGTTTGTGGACCTCTACCACTATGCCAAATTTCAAGTCGCTATCTTCAAAATTCCGAACTGTAAATGCCAAAAAACCGTAACTTTTCCTATTTTCACACCCTGTATATTAACCGATCGTAGCCAAAATCAATAGGCTTCGAGGGCTAACGGTAAATTTTAAACAAATCAACAGGCTTCGAGGATTTTTGGACCTCTACCTCTATGCAAAATTTCAAGTCGCTATCTTCAAAATTGCGACCTCTAATGGCCAAAAAACGGCAACTTGTCCTGTTTTCACACCCTGTATATTAACCGATCGTAACCAAAATCAATAGGCTTCGAGGGTTTGTGGACTTCTATCTTTATGCCAAATTTCAAGCCACTATCTTCAAAATTGCGACCTTAAATGCCAAAAAACTGTAACTTGTCCTGTTTTCACACCCTGTATAACAATTTTAACAAAGGGCAAAGGAACAAAAATACGTGTCTTACCGAATACTTACATTTGACATAAAAAAAAAAGAATATTATCCTTGTTTACACGGACAAAAATTGCAAAAAACGGTGACTTGTCCTGTTTTCACACCCTGCATATTAACCGATCGTAACCAAAATCAATAGGTGCCGAGGGTTTGTGGACTTCTACCTCTATGCCAAATTTCAAGTCGCCATCTTCAAAATTGCGACCTGTAAATGCCAAAAAATGGAAACTTGGCCTGTTTTCACACCCTGTATATTAACAGATCCTAACCAAAATCAATAGGCTTCGAGGGTTTGTGGACCTCTACCTCTATGCAAAATTTCAAGTCGCTATCTTCAAAATTGCGACCTCTAATGGCCAAAAATCGGCGACTTGTCCTGTTTTCACACCCTGTATATTAACCGATCGTAACCAAAATCAATAGGCTTCGAGGGTTTGTGGACTTCTAACTTTATGCCAAATTTCAAGCCGCTATCTTCAAAATTGCGACCTTAAATGCCAAAAAACTCTAACTTGTCCTGTTTTCACACCCTGTATAACAATTAGAGCAAAAGAGCAAAAGAACAAAAATAAGTGTCTTACTGAATACTTTCATTTGACATAAAAAAAAGAAAAGTTGGTCCTTGTTTACACGGACAAAAGTGCCAAAAAACGCCAAAAAGCGGTAACTTGTCCTGTTTTCACACCCTGTATATTAACCGATCGTAACCAAAATCAATAGGTTCCGAGGGTTTGTGGACCTCTACCTCTATGCCAAATTTCAAGTCGCTACCTTCAAAATTGCGACCTGTAGTCGATCCCATCACATACACACATACACACATACACACATACAGACAAAAAATCAAAATTTTTTTTTTCGATTACAAATCGATTGGTATAAGTTTCAGAGCGATCCGACGTACCGTTACGAAGTTTTTGTCCCGATTGGTCGCGCCCTATAGAAAGCCCATATTATAAATGGGGGCTTTCTAACAAGTGGCGTGGCCACTCGTGCCTGCGGCACGCGCGAGGCCCTTATTGCCACGCTCCTATCCGTACCGTGGCCTATAATTAGAAAGCCCTTATAATTAGAGTTACCAATCGCTAGTCTAATTTTACCGTCATAAATTTCTAACTGGTTGCCATGGTAACCGACTTGTCAACGTCAATCGTTATTTTTTTAAATCTTTACCTAAATACCAAATATCAAATCTCTAAGTCTTACGATTGACGAATTGTGACGATTTTTTACTTTTTTTTGGTTAGTTTGGGTTACTAAGTACCATAATATATCTTTCATTAGTGATATACATATTATTAATTGGTTGCTATGGTAACCATGTTGTCAACAAAAAATGCTAACATACCTTCACCTCTACTTATAAATTGACATCGAAAAAAAGAAAAGTTGGTCCTTGTTTACACGGACAAAAATGCCGAAAAACGGTAACTTGTCCTGTTTTCACACCCTGCATATTAACAAATCTTAACCAAAATCAATAGGCTTCGAGGGTTTGTGGACCCCTACCTCTATGCCAAATTTCAAGTCGCTATCTTCAATATTGCGACCTCTCAATGCCAAAAAACGTTAACTTGTCCTGTTTTCACACCCTGTATATTAACAGATCGTAACCAAAATCAATAGGCTTCGAGGGTTTGTGGACCTCTATCTCTATGCCAAATTTCAAGTCGCTATCTTCAAAATTGCGACTTGTAAATGCCAAAAAATGGTAACTTGTCCTGTTTTCACACCCTGTATATTAACCGATCGTAACCAAACTCAATAGGCTTCGAGGGTTTGTGTACCTCTAACACTATGCCAAATTTCAAGTCGGTATCTTCAAAATTGCGACCTGTAAATGCCAAAAAACCGTAACTTGTCCTGTTTTCACACCCTGTATATTAACCGAATGTAACCAAAATCATTAGGCTTCGAGGGTTTGTGGACCTCTACCTCTATGCCAAATTTCAGGTCGCTATCTTCAAAATTGCGACCTGTAAATGCCAAAAAACGGTAACTTGGCCTGTTTTCACACCCTGTATAACAATTAGAGCAAAAAAGCAAAGGAACAAAAATACGTGTCTTTCCGAATACTTTCATTTGACATAAAAAAAAGAATTTTATCCTTGTTTTCACGGACAAAAATGCCAAAAAACTGTAATTTGTCCTGTTTTCACACCCTGTATATTAACCGATCGTAACCAAAATCAATAGGTTCCGAGGGTTTGTGGACCTCTACCTCTATGCCAAATTTCAAGTCGCTACCTTCAAAATTCCGACCTGTAAATGCTAAAAAACGGTAACTTGTCCTGTTTTCACACCCTGTATATTAAACGATCGTAACCAAAATCAATAGGCTTCGAGGGTTTGTGGACTTCTAACTTTATGCCAAATTTCAAGTCGCTATCTTCAAAATTGCGACCTTAAAAGCCAATAAAACGGTAACTTGTCCTGTTTTCACACCCTGTATAACAATTAGAACAAAAGAGCAAAGGAACAAAAATACGTGTCTTACCGAATACTTTCATTTGACATAAAAAAAATAATATTATCCTTGTTTACACGGACAAAAATTGCAAAAAACGGTGACTTGTCCTGTTTTCACACCCTGTATATTAACCGATCGTAACAAAAATCAATAGGTTCCGAGGGTTTGTGGACCTCTACCTCTATGCCAAATTTCAAGTCGCTATCTTCAAAATTGCGACCTGTAAATGCCAAAAAACGGTAACTTGTCCTGTTTTCACACCCTGTATAACAATTAGAGCAAAAGAGCAAAGGAACAAAAAACGTGTCTTACCGAACACTTTCATTTGACATGAAAAAAAGGCAAAGTTGGTCTGTTTACACGGACAAAAATGCCAAAAAACGCCAAAAAACGGCAACTTGTCCTGTTTTCACACCCTGTATATTAACCGATCGTAACCAAAATCAATAGGTTCCGAGGGTTCGTGGACCTCTACCTCTATGCCAAATTTCAAGTCGCTAGCTTCAAAATTGCGACCTGTAATCGATCCCATCACATACACACACACACACACACACATACAGACAAAAAAATCAAAATTTTTTTTTTCGATTCCAAGTCGATTGGTATAAGTTTCAGAGCGATCCGACGTACCGTTACGAAGTTTTTGTCCCGATTGGTCTCGCCCTATAGAAAGCCCATATATAATTGTGGGCTTTCTAACAAGCGGCGTGGCCGCCTGTACCTGCGGCACGCGCGAGGCCCTTCGGGCCTCGTTTGTGTGACCTTCGATCACACATTATTGCCACGCTCCTATCCGTACCGTGACCTATAATTAGAAAGCCCTTATAATTAGACTTACCAATCACTAGTCTAATTTTACCGTGATAAATTTCTAATTGGTTGCCATGGTAACCGACTTGTCAACGTCAATGGTTAATTTTTAAAATCTTTATCTAAATACCAAATATTAAATCTCTAAGTCGTACGATTGACGAATCATGACGATTTTTTACTTCTTTTTGGTTACCATAGCAACCAGTTATTTAGTATCAAATTAGGCTTCATAAACAATCCTAAGTACCATACTATATGTTTTATTAGTGATATACATATTATTAATTGGTTGCCATGGTAACCGACTTGTCAACGTCAATCGTTAATTTTTTTAAATCTTAACCTAAATACCAAATATCAAATCTCTAAGTCGTACGAATGACGAATTATGACAATTTTTTACTTTTTTTGGTTACCATAGCAACCAATTTTTCAGTATCAAATTAGGCTTCATAAACAATCCTAAGTATCTTACTATATGTTTGATTAGTGATGGACATATTACTAATTGGTTGCCATGGTGACCGACTTGTCAATGTCAATCGTTATTTTTTTTAAATCTTTACCTAAATACCAAATATCAAATCTCTAAGTCGAACGATTGACGAATTATGACGATTTTTTACTTTTTTTTTTTTTGGTTACCATAGCAACCAATTTTTTAGTATCAAATTAAGCTTCATAAACAATCCTAAGTACCATACTATATGTTTTATTAGTGATGTACATATTACTAATTGGTTGCCATGGTAACCGACTTGTCAACGTCAATCGTTAATTTTTTTAAATCTTTACCTAAATACCAAATATCAAATCTCTAAGTCTTACGATTGACGAATTATGACGATTTTTTACTTTTTTTTGGTTACCATAGCAACCAATTTTTTAGTATCAAATTAGGCTTCATAAACAATCCTAAGTACCATACTATATGTTTTATTAGTGATGTACATATTACTAATTGGTTGCCATGGTAACCGACTTGTCCACGTCAATCGTTAATTTTTTTAAATCTTTACATAAATACCAAATATCAAATCTCTAAGTCGTACGATTGACGAATTATGACGATTTTTTACTTTTTTTGGTTTCCATAGCAACCAATTTTTTAGTATCAAATTAGGCTTCATAAGCAATGCTAAGTACCATACTATATCTTTTATTAGTGATATACATATCATTAATTGGTTGCTATGGTAACCATGTTGTCAACAAAAAATGCTAACATACTTTCACCTCTACTTATAAATTCGCATCGATAAAAGAAAAGTTGGTCCTTGTTTACACGTACAAAATGCCAAAAAACGTTAACTTGTCCTGTTTTCACACCCTGTATATTAACACATCGTAACCAAAATCAATAGACTTCGATGGTTCTTGGACCTCTATCTATATGCCAAATTTCAAGTCGCTATCTTCAAAATTGCGACCTGTAAATGCCTATAAACCGTAACTTGTCCTGTTTTCACACCCTGTACATTAACCGGTCGGAACCAGTATTAATAGGCTTCGAGGGTTTGTGAACCTCTACCTCTATGCCAAATGTCAAGTCGCTATCTTCAAAATTGCGACCTGTAAATGCCAAAAAAACGGTAACTTTTCCTGTTTTCACACCCTGCATATTAACCGGTCGTAACCAAAATCAATAATATTTGAGGGTTTGTGAACCTCTACCTTTATGCCAAATTTCAAGTCGCAATCTTCAAAATTGCGACCTGTAAATGCCGAAAAAACAGTAACTTTTCCTGTTTTCACACCCGGTATATTAACCGATCGTAACCAAACTCAATAGGCGTCGAGGGTTTGTGGACCTCTAACACTATGCCAAATTTCAAGTCGCTATCTTCAAAATTGCGACCTGTAAATGCCAAAAAACCGTATCTTGTCGTGTTTTCACACCCTGTATATTAACCGATCGTAACCAAAATCATTAGGCTTCGAGGGTTTGTTGACCTCTACCTCTATGCCAAATTTCAGGTCGATATCTTCAAAATTGCGACCTGTAAATGCCAAAAACGGTAACTTTTCCTGTTTTCACACCCTGTATAACAATTAGAGCAAAAGAGCAAAGGGACAAAAATACGTGTCTTACCGAATACTTTTATTTGACATAAAAAAAGAATTTTATTCTTATTTACACGGACAAAAATGCCAAAAAACGGCAACTTGTCCTGTTTTCACACCCTGTATATCAACCGATCGTAACGAAAATCAATATGTTCCGAGGGTTTGTGGAGCTCTACCTCTGTGCCGAATTTCAAGTTGCTATCTTGAAAATTGCGACCTGTAAATGCCAAAAAACGGCTACTTGTCCTGTTTTCACAACCTGTATAACAATTCGAGCAAAGAGCAAATAGAGAAAATACGAGTCATACCGAATACTTTCATTTGACATAAAAAAAAAGAAAAGTTGGTCCTTGTTTGCACGGTCAAAAATGCCAAAAAACGGTAACTTGTCCTGTTTTCACACCCTGTATATTTACCGATCGTAACCAAAATCAATAGGTTCCGAGGGTTCGTGAACCTCTACCTCTATGCCAAATTTCAAGTCGCTATCTTCAAAATTGCGACCTGTAGTCGATCCCATCACATACACACACACACACAAAAAGTCCGTTATAAAGCCCTATAGAAAGCCCTATATTATAGATAAGGGCTTTCTAACAAGTGGCGTGGCCACTCGTGCCTGCGGCACGCGCGAGGCCCTTCGGGCCTCGTTTGTATGACCTTCGGTCACACATTATTGCCACGCTCCTATCCGTACCGTGGCCTATAATTAGAAAGCCCTTATAATTAGAGTTACCAATCGCTAGTCTAATTTTACCGTGATAAATTTGTAACTGGTTGCCATGGTAACCGACTTGTCAACGTCAATCGTTAAATTTTTTTTATCTTTACCTAAATACCAAATATCAAATCTCTAAGTCGTACGATTGACGAATTATGACGATTTTTTACTTTTTTTTTGGTTACCATAGCAACCAACTTTTTAGTATGAAATTATGCTTCATAAACAATCCTAAGTACCATACTATATATTTTATTAATGATATACATATTATTAATTGGTTGCCATGGTAACCGACATGTCAACGTCAATTGATTTTTAGTCTTTACCTAAATACCATATATCAAATCTCTAAGTCGTACGATTGACGAATTATGACGATTTTTTGCTTTTTTTTTCGTTACCATAGCAACCAATTTCTTAGTATCAAATTAGGCTTCACAAACAATCCTAAGTACCATACTATATGTTTTATTAGTGATATACATATTATTAATTGGTTGCCATGGTAACCGACTTGTCAACGTCAATTGTTAATTGTTTTTTAATCTTTACCTAAATACCATATATCAAATTTCTAAGTCGTACGATTGACGAATTAAGACGATTTTTAACTTTTTTTGGTTACCATAGCAACCAATTTTTTATTATCAAATTAGGCTTCACAAACAATCCTAAGTACCATACTATATCTTTTATTAGTGATATACATATTATTAATTGGTTGCCATGGAAACCAACTTGTCAACGTCAATCGTTATTTTTTTTTTTAGTATTTACCTAAATACCAAATATCAAATCTCTAAGTCGTACGATTGACGAATTATGACGATTTTTTGCTTCTTTTTGGTTACCATAGCAACCAATTTTTTATTATCAAATTAGGCTTCACAAACAATCCTAAGTACCATACTATATCTTTTATTAGTGATATACATATTATTAATTGGTTGCCATGGAAACCAACTTGTCAACGTCAATCGTTATTTTTTTTTTTAGTATTTACCTAAATACCAAATATCAAATCTCTAAGTCGTACAATTGACGAATTATGACGATTTTTTGCTTCTTTTTGGTTACCATAGCGACCAATTTTTTAGTATCAAATTAGGCTTCATAAACAATCCTAAGTACCATACTATATATTTTATTAGTGATATACATATTATTAATTGGTTGCCATGGAAACCAACTTGTCAACGTCAATCGTTATTTTTTTTTTAGTATTTACCTAAATACCAAATATCAAATCTCTAAGTCGTACGATTGACGAATTATGACGATTTTTTCCTTTTTTTGGTTACCATAGCAACCAATTTTTTAGTATCAAATTAGGCTTCATAAACAATCCTAAGTACCATACTATATCTTTTATTAGTGATATATACATATTACTAATTGGTTGCCATGGTAACCGACTTGTCAACGTCAATCGTTTTTTTTTTAATCTTTATCTAAATACCATATATCAAATCTCTAAGTCGTACGATTGACGAATTATGACGATTTTTTACATTTTATGGTTACCATAGCAACCACTTTTTTAGTATCAAATTTGGCTTCATAAACAATCCTAAGTACCGTACTATATCTTTTATTAGTGATATACATATTACTAATTAGTTGCCATGGTAACCGACTTGTCAACGTCAATCGTTTTTTTTTAAATCTTTACCTAAATACCATATATCAAATCTCCAAGTCGGACGATTGACGAATTAAGACAATTTTTAACTTTTTTTTGGTTACCATAGCAACCAATTTTTTATTATCAAATTAGGCTTCACGAACAATCCTAAGTACCATACTATATCTTTTATTAGTGATATACATATTATTAATCGGTTGCCATGGTAACCGACTTGTCAACGTCAATCGTTATTTTTTAAATCTTTACCTAAATACCAAATATCAAATCTCTTAAGTCGTACGATTGACGAATTATGTCGATTTTTTACTTTTTTTGGTTACCATAGCAACCAATTTTTTAGTATCAAATTAGGCTTCATAAACAATCCTAGGTACCATACTATATCTTTTATTAGTGATATACATATTTTAAATTGGTTGCTATGGTAACCATGTTGTCAACAAAAAATGCTAACATACTTTCACCTCTACTTATAAATTGACATCGAGAAAAAGAAAAGTTGAGACTTGTTTACACGGACAAAAATGCCAAAAAACGTTAACTTGTCCTGTTTTCACACCCTGTATATTAACAGATCGTAACTAATATCAATAGGCTTCGAGGGTTTGTGGACCACTAACTCTATGCCAAATTTCAAGTCGCTATCTTCAGAATTGCGACCTGTAAATGCCAAAAAACCGTAACTTGTCTTGTTTTCACACCCTGTATATTAACCGAGCGTAACCAAAATCAATATGTTCCGAGGGTTTGTGGACCTCTACCTCTATGCCAAATTTCAAGTCGCTATCTTCAAAGTTGTGACCTGTAAATGCCAAAAAACGGTAACTTGTCCTGTTTTCACACCCTGTATAACAATTAAAGCAAAATAGCAAAGGAACAAAAATACGTGTCTTACCGAATACTTTCATTTGACATAAAAAAAAAGAATTTTATCCTTGTTTACACGGACAGAAATGTTAAAAAACGGTACCTTTTCCTGTTTTCACACCCTGTATATTAACCGATCGTAACCAAAATCAATATGTTCCGAGGGTTTGTGGACCTCTACCTCTATGCCAAATTTCAAGTCGCTATCTTCAAAATTGCGACCTGTAAATGCCAAAAAACTGTAGCTTATCCTGTTTTCACACCCTGTATAACAATTAGAACAAATGAGCAAAGTAACAAAAATATGTGTCTTACCGAATACTTTCATTTGACATCAAAAAATAGAAAAGTTCGTCCTTGTTTACACGGACAAAAATGCCAAAAACGCCAAAAAACGGTAACTTGTCCTGTTTTCACACCCTGTATATTAACCGATCGAAACCAAAATCGACAGGCTTCTAGGGTTTGTGGACCTCTACCACTATAACAAATTTCAAATCGCCATCTTCAAAATTGCGACCAGTAAATGCCAAAAAACGTTAACTTGTCCTGTTTTCACACCCTGTATAACAATTAGAGCAAAACAGCAAAGGAACAAAAATACGTGTCTTACCGAATACTTTCATTTGACATCAAAAAATAGAAAAGTTGGTCCTTGTTTACACGGACAAAAATGCCAAAAAACGCTAAAAAACGTTAACTTGTCCTGTTTTCACACCCTGTATATTAACCGATCGTAACCAAAATCAATAGGTTCCGAGGGTTCGTGGACCTCTACCTCTATGCCAAATTTCAAGTCGCTATCTTCAAAATTGCGACCTGTAATCGATTTCATCACATACACACACACACACGCACACACACACACACACACACACATACAGACAAAAAATCGAAATTTTTTTTTTCGATTACAAATCGATTGGTATAAGTTTCAGAGCGATCCGACGCACCGTTACGAAGTTTTTCTCCCGATTGGTCTCGCCCTATAGAAAGCCCTATATTATAGATAAGGGCTTTCTAACAAGTTGAGTCACCCATTACACTTCAGCAGACACTTCTTATCTTGCCAATAGGAATTTCTAGAAGTTCGAAATCATTGGTTTCAATCAATTTGCATTTGCAACTTCCAAGGAATTTGAAGGAAAAAAACGTCAATTAAAAAAAATCGTAGTGCGAAGTGCAACTATCGAAATGAAGAAAGAAATAGTCGATACGAGGAATACTTCTAAGATAATAAACGAGAACTAAGTATCGTAAAACAACTGCGAAAACAACAACTAATGAGCTAAAATTATATTTTTCAATAAATAATTGGAAATATTTTTAAACGAAATAATAAACCGCTAAAGATTGGAATCGACAGCAAGAATTTAGGAAAAATAGCCTGTTACTAATATCCAAGGCCATCAATCGAATATTATAAAACTTATATCATGCCACTGGAAAATATAAATATAAAGCAGAAATCTCAAATATCAAAGTTCACAACTGTCGGTAAGAAGGTGAAACCACAAAATAACGTTGAAACAGCTGCAGTATCTCAAACCAAATCAATGACCCCAACAAGTTAAAGCAATATCAGCCCGATAGTACAACGGAAATATTCAAATCGAAAGTAATATAGAAATTTAACTCACTGACGAGGATCTAATCTAGGATAGGTTATTAACTCAGTTCTTAAATATAGAACTGCAAGTAAACATAATTATTGTAATATTTAAACTAATATCACAATTATTCTTATTTTAGTTGTTTGATGAAACCTAAGTGAGCCAATAGATTATCCACTCTAAAATAATGCAGTCACAAAGTGCTGGAAGACAACAAGAAAAAGGCAGAACAGAATAGCCACTCACTGCAACATTAGTGTTATAAAAGCTAATACGTATTATGTATATTAAGATAGCAGGTAATGCACGCAACAAAATTAAAAGAAGTTAGAAAAATAAACAACTGTATTATACTAACCCTTACAAAAAATTCACAAATCTGGCTATCTTTGCAACCATCGGAGGATGTTGAAAACAGACACGATATAAGGACAATAATAGAAAATGAAAATGATGGTTAAAATGTTTATTATAATTCCAAATGAATGGCTGTGCCT
>MU196699.1:901-12187 GCA_016904865.1 Pissodes strobi | reverse complement strand
CGCAGGTCAGCTACACAAGAGGTGACCACACTTTACAATACAGAAATAATTTCAATGACGATTTTCTTATACTAAATGTCTTAACCGCAAAAGCTTACAAGAGTGGAGTACCTCCTCCGAAGCCCCTTAAAGAACCACGTGGTATATTAAAAGAAAGGAAAGAAAACATATTAAGTAAGCTCTCTAAAATTATTCCAACAAATAGATTAAGTTTTTGGAAAGATTTACCAGTTTCTCAGGAGGGCACAAGTTTGGATGACAGTGAGATGGAAGATTCCGATGATGAGTAGATTTCCTTCTTTTATTTTGTTATTAAAATATTATTAAAGTATTATTATAACATATAAAAGAGTTTGTTAGTGTTAGTTTAACCTTACATATGCGTTAAACATAAGCATGTCCATTTTTTTTTCTTTAATAAAAATAAAAAAAAGATTTTTTTGCAAACAGTTTATTTTTAGATACACCGTGCTCTTTCAATGCTGCAAATTAATATTTTTGGATTGGTTACTTTGAATTAATATTTTTTAAATACGGCAATAAAAATATAATATGCAATATGATAATTATTAAATTAAATGAAAATGCCGTATCTACAAAATATTGTAGATACGGTATAATCATCTAATATTTATTCCAGATATTTTAACTTTAAATGCCGTATATACAAATTTCGGTTAATAGTGAGAATGATAAATATAGCGCAGTAATAGTCATATTTTGTCTCTTTTACTGGATTTATACCCAAAAAGCCAAGTTTCAATCTTTAAAAATAAGGATGGCATAAGGCAAAACAGAAAATATCGATTTTGTCAAAATGTAATTGCTGAAGATACGGCGTTTTCATTAACGACGGCAGTGTGGTGGTTTGTGGACGCGAGATTTGCATAACATCTGGACTGGAGTCCCTCAGGGTTCGCATATTGGACCGATGCTCTTTTTGTTGTTCGTTAACGATGTCATGTCCTGTTTTGGGTCGTCCCGCGTTCTCTTATATGGGCACGACTGTGAAGTTCTACAACACCGTCGGTCCCTGTCATGCGAATGGTTTACACTCTCTCAATGAATTCGCGTCCTGGTGCTCCTCTAGCTTTTTGAGACTCAACGGTTCTAAGTGCAAGTCTATAGGCTTTTACAGATGTACAAATCCAGTTATGAGTACTTACAGCATAAACAATGAATTTATTGAAACCGTGGAATCTGCCATATGATCTGGGTGACATTTGATTGTAAGCTATCCTTTAATCAGCACCTGGATGATATACAGGGTTTCAGATTGCTTGGATTCGTGAAGCGTAACACTAAATTTAGTAATGACACTAAAGCGTTCATGGATCTATAACTGTCTGGTCCGTAGCATCCTCGAATATTGCTCAGTTATTTGCTCTCCTCATTTTGCCATCCACAGGAATAGACTTGAGCAAGTGCAAAACTGCAAAATAGATTTGCAAAGAATCTATTATACGAACATCGTTTCCCCTTCTTTGGACTCACCTATGAGACCAAGCTAATGCTATGCGATATGAAGAGTCTCGAATGTAGAAGAATTGCTGCACTGCTTCTCTTCACATTTAAACTTTTGAACAGCATGGTTGACTGCCACCAATTGTTGAAGTTGCTTCTTTTACTTGTCCCAAGTTAGACGTACATTTTATAAACCTTAGAACTAATTATTATGGCCTCACTGCCTTCTTTGACAGTATTTTTATTATTTTTTTTCCAAAGTTGAAGCGACTAATCAAATATGGTTCAATTTAGGCCGACATTTTGTATTTTGCTCGTTTTTTTATTTTGTGACTACTGTCTTGCTGCGCCGCAATTGTTCTCTTTACTGTTTCTACCATCATTTTAATTGATGTATTTTTTATTATATTTCAATTTCTTGATACTTTCCTCGAGACCCGAGTAATAAGGATGTGGTTGGAGCTAAATGTTATGATTTGTCTAAGGCGTTTGATTGTATTAATTGTAAAATGCCGTATTGAAATATTTCATTTATTTTATTTCATCTTTCAGAATAATATCAAATCGTAGATATATTTAAGCAGATAAAAGTAGCAGTAAAAAACCTGATAGTGATACATCGCAAATTGCGTAATTAAATGGCTTCAGGCCGTTATTGTAGCGCTAAGAATTGTTTGACTATAATTTACGGTATGGAATTTGTTTTCAGATTGAGCGACGCTTACAACACCGACTTGCTGGAGCAATTCGAGGTAAAAGAAAGCCAAACGTGCACGCAATGCGGTAAAAGTGCGATTCAAAGGTGCGCAAAGTGTAAGAAGTCGTGGTATTGTTCAAGGGCATGCCAAGTCGCTCAGTGGCCGCAACATAAGGAAAACTGTGAAATATGAAATCAAATTAGTGTAGGAAATGGAAACTTTAGTTAGTGAGTCAAAATTAATAAAACTTCGTTATTACGAGGATTATTTCATTTAGGTGATAGAGGTTCTTAGTTATAATAGAATATTTTAGAGCACTTGATAGATTGCAATTAAAAGTACGAAACTAATCCAAAGAGAGACAATGTGTATACATCCACTCAAGAACCGATTTAAATAAAGTTGTTATTTCCAATTTTTGCAATTATTAAAGAAATTATTACAATGACATGACTTGTAGCATATATGGTTTTGATGTTTCAAAACTAGACATTAAAGATTCTCGATTGAAATAGTGCATCAACATATGCTTACCATATTTTATAACATAGATTGTAACGTTGTAATTGTACCTGAATATTATATCACAATTTTCTTTGTGTATCCGTTAAATTGTGGTATCGATTATCACAACATTACTATTACGAATGGATTTCAGTACTCAGACCCGCTTGACAGATGCGCATAGGATATATCGAAGGAAGTTAAAATATAACAGATCTTCTCCGTCCATGAATAGCAATAAGTGTTCAACTGCTGGTTGAATATTGCCAGATAGCATATTTTGTTAATATTACCAAGCGTAGTAACGCGTATGTTTTGATAGAGTACCGGCTATGCTGTTGTGAAACATTGTGTACAGAGCGGTGTGATAACCCTTTTATTTTAAAAAGTAGGTTCGACTCATGTGCTTGTAAGTAACAGGGCTATAAAAAAGTACCAGTTTTCACCAGGGGCTTTCCGAGGGATCACTGACCATTTGCATGAGGCACAACTCCAGCTTGAACCAGACATAGAGTTTAGTGTAGCCTGTTTATCCCGACTGGTACCTTTGCCTAGGTCTTCCAATTACCGAGGACAAAGTACATCGTCAAGTCTGGTACGATCAATTTCAATTAATAATAAATCAGCAAGGCTAATATGTTGAACTTTGTTCTTGATTTATCGTGCTACTACCTTTAATTTTTCAAGTGAAAATACTAAATATAATCTACCGAGAAACACCTACTAGCAATATTACTTCCAAAGACACTGAATTTTAGTTCGCTAAACTTATTTAGTGATTTTAATAAGAGACAGTCCTCTAATATACTGTAATTCTTTTACCGTTTCCTCTTGGTATTATCTAAAGTTATATGGTACAATTAGGGCGGTTATGTCATTATATTAAGTTAATTATATCTATCTGTAAAACTCATGGCAGAAATTTAATTTAACTTATTTAAACCTTATTATTGAACGTTTTGCCTTGATATCGGTCAGTTGGTGCGGCTATATATATTATTCAGTAAATCCCTTTTAGTTTAGCATTTTGAAGACATTTTAGAAGTCTTCTATATTCCAGCTGCCAAGGGAATAGGCTAAGCGTAGTTTAGTTGATAGTTATTCCCTAATTTCTACATATAAATTGATACATATTAAAGCAATATATTCTTTTAAAGGTAACTCCTCTCTTTAATTAGCATTGAGGAAATTTATTGAGATTTTTATATAGTAATTAATAATGTTAATTTATTGATCAGAAACTTGCTGAAGTACCATAACTAGGGCTACTTTTTGATTTGAAGTTTAATCGCAGTGAGTACCAGGCCTAAATTGTTTAATTGATAATTGTTTCTACTAATCTCAAGGCGATACAAAAACGGCGTTTGTTAATAGTTGGCGCCAATATCCGAGGGTATCTTTCTCTGTTCAAAAGAATGACCAATTGGAAATATGATGTTAACTGCCAAACCATGAGAAATGTAGGCTTAGATGCACTTCTGGAAGTCAGTCTGGGTTACAGTCACCGTTTTAGTAGGGAGGATTTCCTATTCATTTTCACTGATGCACATGATTCTGATAAGGAAAAACTAGGGTGTGACAAGAATCTTCTTGAAAAAATTGCCAAGTTTGATCACACTAACTTGATTTTATTGGGTCCTTCCCTTCTTTACGATCAACATGCATTGAATAAAATGATCGCATCACAAAATCGCATAATGGAGGGATGCCAGCGTAAATTTTCGTATGCAACTTTTGTCCCAATGATATCACCCAATCACAGAGAGAAGAAGTATATAGCTGAATATTTAGTTATTTTTTTATAAATAATGATATATTTCAGACCATTGAATAAAGGTGCATCAGCTGAAGGGTCGGAGGATCCTCTGGAGGATCACACTGATAGTCCCTGTAAGCACTTGGCCTCAAGGCATGACAAATCTTTTTTTAGGCCAGAAGAATATACAAACTGTATACCCCTAGCTGATAGCAATCATGGGAAAAAGTATGCGTTGTCTTGTCTCCACCATATAAGAAAATTTGCAATCAGTAATGCTAATTTTGTGACTATTTTAATAAATACCGCAGCATTTACAGGAACCCCATAAGGTTTGCCAAGAAGTCATATTTTCGGATTAGAATTTTGAAGTCCTCCAATAAGTCAAAAGAATCCTGCAGAATTGTCAATGACTTGCGAGGGAAAAAATTAAACTACTCCTACTTCAAGCTCTTTAAATGCTGACGATCTCAATCCATATTATTGTTTCATAGCCGCAAAATTATCACAAGACATTTCTCAAAAGAACGATCCTAGGAACTATTTAAATTACATTTCAGTGGCTGAAACACATTTTTTTTACCCCTGCCACTGCCCTTGAGATTCATAACAGATTTTCTAATATAAAGAGTAAGAATTCTTCCGGTTGGGACAAGATATCCTTGATTTCTGGCTTAAGATTCTGACTGAGGTCATAAAAGCCTCCTTTTTTTCTGGCAGATTTACGGCCTGTCTGAGGAAGGCTGTGATTGTACTTCTTCATAAGGGTGGTCCCCACCCATGACAGTCCCTCAAACTTTCGTCCCATTGCACTGTTGCCTACCATGGCTAAAATGGTCGAGAAACTGGTTAAGATGAGGATGGATTCTTTTATAAAGAGACATGGCCTTAAAAGCACGCAACAGTTTGGCTTCCAAGAGCTGATGGGTACGAGCGTTGCTATTTTCGACTTTCTCGAACATCTATACATCCGGCTGAACTCTGGGGAGGTTGCTGCGGCGGTATTCTGTGATCTGTCCAAGGCCTTTGATTGCGTGGATCACGGAGTACTATTGTTGAAACTAGATATATGGATTTAGGGGCATGCCTTAGGAGCGGTGTCAATCGTATTTGTCTGAGTGTGTTCAGACGGTTGTGTTTGCTGGGAGCAGCTCGGATGAAGTGAATGTGAGGGCCGGCGTTCCCCAAAGTTCTGTCTTGGGAGCCACTTTTGTTCTTAATTTATGTAAATGATCTTTCACATCTTTCGATAGCGGGGAAATTCACCATCTTCGCCCATGATACCACCATTCTCTGGCATGATTCGGATGTTGATCATCTCAGATCTAATGTAAGGACAGATTTGATAAAAATAAAGCGGTGGTGTGATGCAAACTCTTATCATTTAGTGTTTTCAAAACCAACATTTTCAATTTTAAGTGTGCTGTGGAAGATATTTATCTGGAGGGCCAACTGATTCCAACACCCAACTTCAACATGAACCAATATCTGGGTTTATCAATAGATAATTCTTTGAAGTATGAAGATCATATATTGAATGTTTCCAGTAAGATCTCTTCTGGTTGTTATGCGGCAGCTCTTTATCCTACCGGTAATTTGACAGGCAAGTACTTACGTTTAAGTCAACAGTCCTTAAATTCAGTAATTGATCGGTTGCTACGATAACGCCAGGTCGGACTAGTTATTTTAATTTTTTTTTGTTGCGGCTGTTATCAACGTATCATAATTGATATCCAGATAAACATAATTATTTAGTAATACGGCTCTGTAACAAATCATGATTTGACGTCCGTTAATTAGCCATTGATTAAGTGATTATTCGAGTTACTTGAATTTTCCCATAATGAGTAGATATTTGCAGTATCGCTGGCCTTTGCTTATATTTTATTGACATTTTTTTTTGTTAATGCAGAGGGTGAGCAGTCTTAAGGCTGATGACTGCTGGTATCGTGGATGAGTTTCTGACTCAGATTACAGAGAGTCATCGGGAGCCAGTGGACTATCCATATACAAACCCCACTTTTGCTTTTACAGAAGTTACTTTTATAAATGTAACAAATGCTATAGAATCCTTAAAAAATAAACATAGTACGGGTATGTATGATATGAATGTTCCCCTCCAGAAGTCACTTAGGAATGCCTTGTTGGTTCTTTTGACAAAGTTTCTCAACCTGAGTATTAAAAGCAGTACGTTTCCTTCGTGCCTTAAGAATACTTAAGTGGTACCGATATATAAAAAGGGTGACAGGTCTAACCCTACTAATTACCGTTCCATATCCCTAGTACCTGTCTTGTCTAAGGTCTTTGAAATTCTTCTAAAAAATCAACTATATAACTACTTTAATTATAACAATCTTTTCACTGACAGTCAGTGTGGATTTTTACCAAACAAATCAACCACACTTGCCGTGTGTAATATTGGGGGGGGGGGGGGGGGGGGGGGGGGGAGAGAATCCTCAGGGGGTGAGGTTCCTGGGAGTTTACTTGGATCCTAAGTTAATTTTAGAATTCCATGTGGATCAAATGGTTCAGCGCCTTACTAAAGGTATATTAGTAGGTTATTAGGTTAAGAAATATGGCTCGGGTATTTCCGGGAGGCTCACTGCTTCCATCTTAACTTGGGGACACTCCGCCCACCTGAAACGTGTTTTCGCATTGCAGAAGAGGGTCGTACGCATTGTTGATGGGTTGGAATATAGAGATGATGTTAGGCAGAGTTTTGTTAATCTGAGAAACATGACAGTACCATGTAAACATATATTTGAAAATCTAATGTGCTGTGACAAAAATCGTGAGCTGATGATGTCAGGGTGGATTTTCACAGATTGGGCAGATCACGGATATCCGTAAATTACTATGGCCCGATGCTATACAACAAATTGTCCAGGCATGTGAGACTTCTCTGTGATATGAAATTTTGCAAAACTATCAAGGACCATTTGCTGACTAGCGCTTACTACAGTAATAAGGAATTCCTACAGTCAAAAAATGTGCTGTGAAAATATGTGCATGTTTTAATATTTTAGTAACTCTTGAGTACAGACTTTCTAGAAGGTAGCTCTTGAGCATTTTATTTTTTTTATGACATAAGTAAGACTACTTTGTATTTGAGTACTCGATTAAATATTTCGGCGTTTGTTTAGATAAAGCGTGTAATTTACTTCATCAAGTAACCGCGTAAAGCCTACTATTGCCCGTTGAAATATAGTTGTTACCAGTGGCGTAGCTAGAAATGTCGGCGCCGGGGGGCAAACCTATCCGCTGGCGCCTAAAACAAAACCAATATTTTGTGTAATACGCAAATTAATAAAGAAAATAATACATCGTAATACTAAACGTATATTTTTTATTTACAGGAATATAAAATATATAAACAGCAACCGACCAACAGGTACATACTTATTTAAATATAAACGTAAACTAAAAATCTGTAACCTGAATTAATTAATTAATTAAACATTAAAGTCTTTCTTCGGTTTTAAATCGACGAAAATTAATCGATAATTTGCTCAAAATTAATTTTTTGGGCAAATTAATTTTCTTGTTTAGGCTTTTTGTTCAGTCTACTTGCAAAGGCGTTACCTATGGACTCATCTCTTAAAGATGTTTAGACTGTAGCTAACAAGGAACAACTCAGTTGGTAAGGAGATCCAGATGCTCGTCACACGTCAAAAGAGAAAATTTTGGTAGAAGCTGGTTCTGGGTGTGCTCTGTTGAAGAGCATATGGACGAGTGCTTCGAGCTCGTCATGTGGAACGAAAAAAGCTGACACAGGAGGGAATCAGAGTTGTCAAATCGGTCGAACACCTTCCGAGATAATATCGGTAAGAAAGGGAGAGATCACCCACCATCCGCCTATGTTCCAAGGTGTGAAGGGAACGAGTCAGTGTTTCGTCGTTAATAAGTCTAACAGCTAGGTTCTGGATGGAGTCTAAGAGCCGTAGAGTACGTTTGGGAGCAGAGCTCCAAATGTGAGAGTAATACTCCAGAGTAGATCTGATTTGCGCTTTATAGAGTGTAAGCAGCTGATGGGGGCTGAAGTATTTTTTGGCAAGGAAAAGTACACCCAGTTTTTAGGAGGTACACTTGAGACCTCGGACATGCTCATCCCATGAAAAGTTAGTGCTTGCGGTTATTCCAAGAAGCGAAGGATTGGAGGATGGAGAAAGGATTTCCCCTCCATGATGATGTCAAGGTAGCTTCCTTTAGTTTTTATCCGGGAGAAATGAGTTTAAGCCTCGATTGATTGAGTCAGCCTGTTGTCTTCTTAGTTGTCCCAGAGGGGCCGATGATAATAGTTTGTCAGACGGATGACACAAGACTGTATCGTCTGCATAGTTGTAAATGGGGTTTTCAGTAAGCGTTAGTGAGTCATTTATGTGCAGCAGAAACAAAGTTGGAGACAAAACCGAACCTGTGGAACACCAGCATTGATGGCAAATGCCTCGGACGAGACACTATCGATAGCGACCTGAATACTCCTTTTATCCAAAAAACTAGACAATAGTGTATGCAGAACCGGTGGAAAGTCATAAGCCGAAAGTTTGTCCAGGAGTGATTGGTGCCACACCCGGTCGAAGGCTTTGGAGATGTCAGGAACAACGACTCGGGACTCTCCGTGTTTTTCCAAGGTTGAATTGAAGATGTGTGTTACATAGGACATTAGCTCTCCTGTTGAGTGCTTCGCTCTAAATCCATATTATCTATCAGATATTATGTTGTTCTGTTCAAAATCTCGGTGTTGACTTTTTCCATTACGTTGGCCACTACTGGGGTTGAAGATATTGGACGGTAGTTACTGGCAATATTTTTCTTTCCCTTCTTAGGTGTAGGTTACATTCTAGCAAAGACAATACTACTACGGAAAGATGGCTTATTCCGTGTTAAATTTTTGATACCCTCGATGGATCCCGGCTACAATGCGCCAGGATCCAATCGGCCACAGTCGGCAGAAATTTCCGATATCAACCCGAAGTGTGAACAGTGTTGCCAGTTGCCGCATCTCAACGACGTGATGCAACGACCGGCCGGTCCACGGCCACGGAGACGAATCGTTAATCTCGTCAAACGCTGTTGCTAAGCGTGTACTTTGCGGTAAACGCTATAAAAATGTCAGGCAATTTATGCCAATATTTTAATTGTAGAGCAAGCAGAAGGGAAAATAAATTAAAGTTATTTAAATTTCCCTACAAAAACACTGAAGTATGTGAACGATGGATTATCAACTGTGGTGAGTATACATTATTATTTTTAATTAGAATACCTACAAAAAATGTACAAATAACATGAAACAAGCGGTGTCTTAGGAGCAGGGCCGGATTAAAGACATTTTGTAGGATAACTAAAATTAAATTAATGCATTTTTTTAAATACAAATTTGTGAGTCGCCTTACAAATTTGTAGTAGGTACCGTCCGTTTAAGAATGCCAAAGAAAAATAAAACCATAAAAAGTTAGTTTTCTTACCTAGGTAACCTGAGAAATCATCATTATTTACACCATTCCACTAATGAGAATTAGTATTTCTCCATCTAGGTAAATAATGATAATAAAAAATACATGACATTTCCTTTTAATTTCATTTTGTCATTTTGACAAACTCCCAAGCTACTTATAATTTTAAAATGTTTGGAAAACGATTAAAATTAAAATGGAATTAAATTAAAAATATGGTAATATATCGATGTTAGTAGTAAAACAAATTCTATATTGCATTCATTCCTACGAGCTTCAGGATATAAAAATGGTCGGTAGATAATAGGTTACCTCCCAACCTAGGTATACAGGGTGTCTTAAATAGCGTGTGCCACTATTGCTATCTCTGAAACGGTAAGTCCTACGAGGTCGATTAAATTAGAGAAATGTTGCCTTTTTTGATGCGCAATCAGGATCCGGTTTCAATATTATCAAATTCCTGTTAGTTTCTAAGATACAGGGTGATTTGTGAAAAATGCCTAAAAATATTTCGCCAATTATTACAAAAACTATTCATTTTTCAGACACAGTTTGAACACAAAACTTTTATAATTTTTTCCGCTCTACAACATGGTACCTTCAAATTTCACCTACGGGCGGCGTTTCGTGTTCGGGCCACCACCATCACCTTAATTTTCTGAAATCGAACCTGTATTTTTTATTTCAGATTTTAAGAGCTTCTGATGTCCCAAAACTAATGACGTATTACACTTATTCAACAAATTCATATTATTGGCACTTTCCATAAGAACATAATGTGTTAGAGAGAGACAAAGAAGAGAATTTTGGTAGGAATTAAATAAAAAGTGGAAAAGGTACTTTTTCGAACAAGTAGGATACGTTATTAGTTTTGGGACATCAGAAGCTCTTAAAATCTGTAATAAAAATCCAGGTCCGTATTTAACAAAATTAAGTTGATGGTGGTGGCCCGAACACGAAACGCCGTAGGTGAAATTTGAAGACACCATATTGTAGAGCGGAAAAAACTATAAAACTTTGTAATTGAAATTGTGTCTAGAAAATGAATAGTTTTTGTAATAATCGACGAAATATTTTTAGGCATTTTTCATAAATCTTATGAATTATCTTAGAAATTAACAGGAATTTGACAAGACTGTAAACGGATCCTGAATGGGTATAAAAAACGGCAACTTTTCTCTAAATTAACCGACCTCGTAGCACTTACCGTTTCAGAGATAGCAATACTGGCACACGCTATTTAAGACACCCTGTATAATATAATATTTTCCTTTATTTCACACGTAATTCTACCGAATCTTTTTCTGTCGCCTTAAAGTATTGCTTACTGTCCCAGCAGTAATCCCTGACAAGTTTTTTTGTAATGCACCCGTGTAAATTTGTTTAAAAAAATTAAAACTATTTTTTAAAC
>JAEQML010078968.1:0-12189 GCA_016904865.1 Pissodes strobi | reverse complement strand
ATAGTGCCAGAAGTATGCCAAGCTCTTGTTATTGCACTATCAGAGTATTTAAAGGTGAGTAAAAACATTTAAATGGACAACATGATAGATGCTATGAAAATAATGAAAAAAGTTTTAAAGAAAAAAATATATATTAATAATTCTAAGTATTAACAAATACCAAAAAAAAAATAACATGAACCAGGTTTACTGACACCAGTGAGATATTTCATCTTCAGGTTCCGCTAAACATTGGGGTTGCTCATTGGTGTGATTTGTAGACTGGTGTTTGGAAAATATCCTGTGAGCTAGATTGCAATATTAGAGAGAATTGCTCCTGTGAAGCTTCATTTACAGCGGAAGGTGGCTGCAGAGTAATGTAGCGACTGTTCGACTGTTCATAAAACCTGGATGTCGGCTGTGATTGTGCACATAAAGAGCCACGAGAAGGCAGAGGTGTGGCAATAACAGGCTGTGATTGATGGGACTATTGTGCACATGAAGAGCCAGGAGAAGGCAGAGGTGTGGCAATAACATGGGTTGAATGAAAATAGTGAGACCTGGGTGACGGTAACATCGATGAATAGACAGTCAGATCAAAAATGATATTATCTATTTTGTGCATAGCTAAGCGTTGTGTACGTTCATCCAGCTTTCGTAACTTTATGGCAAGGAGTTCGCCATATACGGTGCACTCATCTCGACTCACACAGCTGGAATTTTTTGTAACTATTTTTTCCTTGATTGCTAAAAGCTCATTGAATGCCGCCTGATCTTGCTCCTTCCTTGGTCGCTTCACACTACTTCGCTTTGCTGGTCGTTTCGGAGACTGGTTCTTTTTTAATAGAAAAAAAAATAGTTAGTATAGTTAAAGAGCAAAAGAAACTTCGGTACCTTCATTGATAGTAGAAAGCTTTTCTGTTTCGGTATTTTCATTAAAATATATTTGTGATATCTCATTATCATTATCTGATCTTTCCTTATCATCTTTGTTTAGGTCTTCATTACCATCTAAATTATCCTACAAAAAAAATATTTATTATTTCAGACTCCACAATCGCCTGCAGAATGTGAAAAAATTGTGCAGTTATTTGAGGAACGTTGGCATTTTCCACACTGTTGCGGAGCCATTGACGGGAAGCATGCGATTCTCCAGCACCAGTAAATAGTGGTAGTGAATATTTTAATTATAAATCGATATTTAGCATAAATTTAATGGCATTATGTGACGCCGATTACTGTAGGTATAACATATGCTAATATTGGATCGGTCGAATGTCAGACGGAGGAGTATTTTACAAATGTAAGCTATCCCAGCATATGGAAATGAGCACAATCAATTTTCCCCCGACGATGTTATAAGAAATACTAATAAAGTTTTACCATATGTTACAGTAGGTGACAATGCCTTTCCCCTAAAAAATAATATAATGGTGCCTTATCCGGGAATACATGATAAAGGTTCTTCGAAACGAATATATAACTACATACTGTCCAGAGCACGAAGAATGATTGAAAATGTCTTTGGAATTATGGCATCGGTATTTCGCATTTTTAAAACACCCATTATGCTCAATCCAGAAAAGGCAAATGTAATTGTACACACTTGTGTACTTTTGCATAATTTTTTGCGCATGAGCAAGACCTCACGAAACAGTTACACACCAACTGGGACATTTGATGTAGAGGTGGAGGGAAATTTTGTTGCTGGATCAAGGAGAAATGATAATGACGGAATGACATCATTTAAGTCATTAAAAAGGATTGCTAGAAAACCTAAAAGTGACGCAGAAAAAGTTCGACTCGAATTGCAAACTATTTTTCAACAACAGGCCAAGTTTCGTGGCAGAATGAATACTAGTTTATCTACTATACTGTGAGAACGCAGAGTTTAAAACAAATTAGTTTCCGTTTTTTTTATGATAATGTCATATACACAGGGCGACTTAAAAACAAATTTGTGTAGAAAACCCTGTATATTTTACTGCAAATAGTCAAAAAAATCACGTAAGTTGTTTTTACTTACCAACGTGTCAACTTTTCCTTTTGGAGTGTATATCCCGTGTAGAAAGTTATCTAAAAATGAGTATGGCGGCCATGTTGATTTATATATGTCGCCTGTCCCTGCTCCCGATTTCTGGCTACAGAATACCTTTCTCCTGTAGCCTCGGTAAGTTTGAAAAAGACTTTCTTTCTTCTTTTTTAATTCATCGATGTTCTCAGTTCCCATTTCTTCACCAATGGTTTTGAAAGCATCATGCACTTTATTCCGTTTTTTTTGTTTTTGTCTCCTGGATTCCATAAACATGGATACAGTTGTATTTTTTGTATAAATTTAAAAACATTATCGTC
The DNA here is from genome assembly GCA_016904865.1 of Pissodes strobi. Taxonomy (NCBI): domain Eukaryota; kingdom Metazoa; phylum Arthropoda; class Insecta; order Coleoptera; family Curculionidae; genus Pissodes; species Pissodes strobi. Next base: position 9,858 of record JAEQML010078968.1, on the reverse strand, counting down.
ATTCCATTCCATTTTGAAGTAGACTAAACACACACGACGACTGGTTTCTTCAACGAATGATTCGCGAATGAGATCTGCGACCGAACGCGTTCAACTTCGTCGCATCGTTCATTTTCCCTTTGATGATTCGTCCAAATACCGACATCTGGGCGAAGTCTGCCGAAGCGCCGCACAACGAATCGCATCGGCGCAGCGCGTCATACTCACTAAAGGTATGGTTCCGCTAGTGCGTCGGACGCATGCAGTAGCTGCATGCAGCGGCCGCTGCGTTCGACGGAGAGACTCCTCATTCGGAATTACGAACAAATGGTTTATCTTGTGCGGCGGACTGCTGCGTCGCACAAGATAAACCACTTGTTAAACGTACACAATAACGATGAGGATGAAACATTTACAAAAGTTACATATAAGAAAAAACGATCAAAAAACAAAGCAATAGTGGAATCCAACAATGGGAATGGTCAATCTTTAAAAACTCCTCTCAGTCTTGCTTTTTTTGCATGTTTTTAAACTACATCCTGACACAACTGAAGATGAACTTGTTGATTTTCTTAAGCCTATTTTTCCAGACGTCCGGGTGGAAAAACTAAATTCAAAATATCCAAACTATTAGGTACTCATCTTTTAAGGTTACTGCGGTGCCGAGAGTAAGTTACAGGCCGCTCTGACTCCCACCTTATGGCCAAGTGGAGTTAGAGTGAATCGGTTTTTGAAGTGAAACTTCTTAACGCGCTCAGCTGGCGGAACGAAAACTGACCGCGACACATGAGCTGGCGGAACGAAAAATATGAGAATATCTCATAGATTCATTATTGTGATATCTTTGTTAGTTTGCTAGAAAAAAATATGGGATTTGCTCTATTACTTTGTCAAGACATAAGCGAAACTTTTATGAAGAATATTTTTTTTTCATTTAGGCCTTCTCTTTTTGTTAATTGAGTGGCATATTTAAAAAAAACTACTTTTTAACTAAATCCGTTACGATATGTAGCCTACCGTCAATATGTTCCGCGGTAGAAGACAGACGAGGTCGAAATTTTTGTTTTACTTGCTAAAATGGGTGCCTAAACCTTTCGAAAGTGGAAAATCGGCGTTTTCGACCCCTAAATATTAATTCGGAGGAAAACGGTTCCGAACGTCTTTTTATATTTAGACCCTTTTTTTTTTTGGTATAGGGAACCTACCGGAAATCCGTCTCCTACCAGGTTTTTTTAGGTAAATTTCGAGCTAGCGACTTCGTATTCGGTACAGAGACGGAGGGGACTGGCCTGAACCCCCCCGAAAAATTCAAGCCCCTAGGTCTCCTATAGGCTCCGCAGTAGGAGACGAACGAGATCGAATTTTGTTTTTCTGGAACGAGAGTTCGAATCCAACCTTGTCTGGAACCTACCACTGATAGGTTCCGCGGTAGGCGCCTAGGGACACCTTAATTAATTGATATCGAAATTTCAAAAGTATTAACATTTTTGAATTTGGCCCCAAAATGATAACCACAGAATGGAACCTAAATCGGTGGAACCTATTCGAAAAATAGGTTCTCGCGCGGTTTTTAGCCGGTTGGCTCCGGTAGGTAAATATAGCAATATCGGCAACCGGACAAAACTGTATTAACGACCTACCGTTTTTTTTCGAATTGACTTCAAATTTTGGATTTAGATAAAGGACACGAAGACAAACAAAAAAGTTCTTTACGAAAAAGAACAATATTCTTAGTTTTCGCGATATATGGGCCCCTAAACGAGAAAAAACGTAACTCGAAAATTACGGTGGATACGAAAAAAATACTTACTACCAAAAATATGTATTTTGATAGCGTTTAGTCTATACTTGGGTCGTTGTAATTTAAAAAAAATAGCCCTTATAAAAAAAGACGTTTTTCGAACTTTTTCGCGAATATCTAAAAATTTATTAAATGTTTTGAAAAAATTTATAAAGTCGATGATGATAATTTGGAATAAAAAGTTTTTATGAAATTTTTCGTCAGACGCTAAATAATGGAGGAATTTTAAAAAAATGAGAAATTTTTTAAAAATAATTTTTTTTACCACCCTGTTTTAAAAAAAAAAAATTTATTATGGTGAGATGTAAACGGATCCCTTTAACCGATTCCAACATAAAATCGAACTAATTTTTTCAAAAAAAAATACGACAAACAAATCGAGATTTTCATTAAATCGGCTGTAATTATTGTAATACGGTAAGCGTTATAACTAAACGGTAAATAGCAAAAATATTGGTTTCTTGGGGTACTTTAACGCGCCGTATTTCGTTCCATCGTACGACGTTTCGTTTTTTTTTAAATTAAACGTGATTTTTCTATTTTCCCAATTTTCTCTGTAGCGGAGGGAGATATCTCAAATCGGTTTGGGCCAGTGTCTGCGTCGTCTGAGGGTCGATCGAAACGAAACGCTTCTATAACATTTTTCGATAGGACGCGGACGTCAAATAACGCAGGTATTCGATAAAATATCATTTTCGTCTTAAAAATGAGCATTTTTCTTGAGATTTAGCCACGAAATAGGGAATTTCGTAAGTGGATGATATTTTTCGTTTCGAATACTTTAGGAGGGGGGTTTTGTGAATGCCAAATCGATTTGGGCATCGATAAGGTCGTATGATCTTTCTGTACAGAAATATTTAGAAAAAGTATACACCCTGTATATACTTTTCAAAATGTTATTTTAATGATGGTAAGATGTAAATGGCTTCCTTTAACCGTTTCCGAGGAGAAAAAAACGAACAATTGGGGCATGCAGTTGGAGGGTACATTTTTAGGTTTTCTTACCATGGCTTGATTTAGGGAAACCATCTTTCATGCGAGGAGCGGAATATTACCATTTTTATAATTATTAAAAAAGCATTAGGACGTAACCGGCGCGCACAGGCGAATTTGATCAAAATGTTGGCCAATAATATTAAGTTGTTAATTGAAATTAAAATAATTTAAAGTGAAGGAATATGGAAATATTTATCAAAAATTAAGTTTTTAAACATTTTCTACTCCGTCCCTCTCCCCCCCTCCTCTATTGCCTATTGTCCAAAATTGATTCGAAGTAAATAGGCAACAAAAAGAATAATAAAAAAATCGTTGAAATTTAAAATTTTGAGCATAATTTTTAATATAATACAAAACTATTTAAATATTTATACTTTATTTATATACAGGGTGATTCACGGTAGATGGAACCTTAGAAGTATCTGCAGAAGCACTTATTTCCGCTATTTGAAATTTGTTATGTTGCTAATGAAGCTCCCCCAATGCATCTTTTAAAAATATTTTCAAAATCGCAGTGTTGCCAGATCTAGCCGAATCCTATTGCAACTTTGTTATTTTAAATAGAATACCTACCCTTTATATTATTTTCTTTTTAGATTCACCACAAAATTCTTATTAATTTCATTTATCACAAGATAAACTTATCTTCAATGGTTTTGAGATATAAACAATTGAAAATCGACATTTTCCAACTTTGAAGTGCTGTAAAATCTAAACGGTTTTGATTTGGGCGAAACAGTAAACCATAAAAAATTCAGATAAAAAAGTGTAAACCGTTTCGCCCAAATCAAAGCCATTTAGATTTTACAGCCCTTCAAAGTTGGAAAATGCCGATTTTCAATTGTTTATATCTCCAAAACAATTTGAAGATATGTGTATCTTGTAATATATTAAATTATTAAGAATTTTGCGGAGAATCTAAAAACAAAGTAATATAAAGGGTGCTCTATTTAAAATCACAAAGTTGCAATAGATTTCTAATAGATCTGACAACACAGCGATTTTGAAAATATTTCTAGAAGATGCATTAGGGTGTCCCATAGCCACATGACAAATTTCAAAAAGTGTAAATAAGCCGTCCGCTTTATACAGATACTTCTAAGGTGCCATCTACCGTGAATCACCTTGTATATTATTAGGTTAGTAATTATTATAATTTACAACGTAACTAATTCTAGTCATCCTCATCCACAATACTTTCTATATCACTATCGCGTTCCCCGTTCCCTCTTTTTTTAAATATTACTGGTTCGTCAAAAAATATCAAAACTTCTGGAGGATGTTTCTTGAGTTTTTTGGTACATAATTTTCTCATGCCAGAGATTAAAGTATTAGATGAGATCAAAAGGTTGTGGAATAGATCCTCCATATTTTGCTTCCTATAGAAAATTTTCTATAATGAAATTGTCTGTATATTTTTACATCCTTGTTTCGTGATATCTGGGCTTCCTCGCCAAGTTGCCCAATTGAAACCATGAAATAAGATATAATTGCGGACCTGTGGATAAATTTTTTATGCACGGATGTTGGCATATTGTACCAAGGATACAGTTCAACAAATCTTTTTGCTGTATCATGACATGTCAGTAGTCCCGAAAACTATCAATTTTTATGTAATGACCACTGGAAATTGTTAACAATATTATTCTAAATCGTAATTTCCGAAGCTTTGGAAGGATTTCTCAAGAAATTTATTTAGGCTCTTGTGGGAGTTCACCGACAAATCTATGCTTTCATGACAGATGAAACTTTTCCTGCTAAATACTGACACTGCTCGTTTTTGTCTTTGGATTGACAATCTTTTAACCATGTAACAAGCTAGTTTCTTTTAAATAATGCAGATTTGGCTGCAGATCCTGAAAAAAAATTATTGTTCATAACTCTCTTATTTAGCCATATTTAGTAGATTAAACATTACAGTAGTAGCCAAGTTTAATACAAGGCTTTTCCATATAAGCCAATCACCTCGTAAAAGGACCCATTTTAATATAAGTTCGATTTGAAATAGTTTACTTTAAATTATTTAAATTTTAGAAATGATTTGAGCATGAAAATACCTTTAAAATTAGGTATTTGCTCGATACTATTTTTTATTTAAAAAAAAAATGGCGCCGTCATTTTAAACTATTTTTACCAAAATCTTCTCATAAGCTCTAATGTGTCTGCCAAATTTATAGTAAATCCTAATAATACTTCTTAAATTATGATGGTCAAAATAAACGTTATCCGGCCATTTTAATAAAGCTCTCCATTTTGAAATTGTTTTCTTTAAATTTGGGGATTGATTGTAAGCACTAAGATATCTTATAAAATGAGGTATTGCTCGACCCCCCTTTCAACTAGAAAAAATAATTCAAAATGACAACAATCCGCCATTTTGAATAATTTATGTCTGCATCTTTGATTTTAAAATGATGGATAAACTTTTTTAAAGCTTAATTTGTTGCCTATAAAACGGCTTTTTATTTATAAAATTCGGTTTAATATCGTTAACGGTATTAAAATATTTATTTTGTGTTTTTACCCAATATGATTATTTTACTTGAAAATAAATAATGTAAACCATTTTTAAAATTATTTATCGACGAGATCGCAAATTATCGCAGGAAGTAAAGGTTAGATCTATCAATGGACATTTCAAATAAAGGTTCTAAGCTAATTTAAACGTGGGGTAACGCGGGGAAATATACTTTTTCTCCAAAGAAAAAAAAAAGTAGATATTTTTATCAATTATGTGAATATCAAATTTTTAAGAAAATCAGCATTAAAAAAGTTCCGAAGATATTTAATTCAATGAACATTTTAAGATTCTACTTACCACCGACAATAATAGGCTCCATGACGGTTGTTCAAAATTTTCACAATAACTTAGTGGAGAATGGAACACAAAAATCACCAATCTTTTAATAGGCTTTATTAGAATTATTGACATAATTTTCACGGATCGTTAATTTTGAACTAAAATATTTGGCAGAGCGTATCAATAATATAAATACAAGGGTGATGGATTATAATACCCAGGTAACTAGTTAATAAAATTATATATGGGTAAGGGTAAGCCCATAATTTTGAAGTTGATATTTTAAATTATTGACCACCTTTTCCCCAAATTTCGCCTGTGTGCGGCGTCTTCTGCAATACGTGGATACGCCTGGATGGCAGGCGTGGGTATGCTGCTGCTACTATGAGCGTGTTAAAAAGTGTAATTTGTTAAATGAATATAAAATGCACAAATTTCGCTTTCCATCGTTTTTCTTGGGAGTTTCGTGCTATAGCTATTTTAGAGTTTGACTAAATAAAAATATAAACCCAACACATGCAATGTATAATTAAATGTCTTCTATTTTTTTTTCTTGTCACATATCCCAGCTCACGCTATATGTTTACGTTAAGTACAAGTCACATTTCCAATTACCAAACATTTTCTATAAAACAAAAAATAAATATTTTTTACTTAATGCTTACTCTGCAGAAACACCTTTTGTCTGGACATTATGCATCCTCGTATTCTTTCATATCTCCACTTCTTTCGTAAGTAGTTTCATTAGTTTGTTAATTATATAAAACTTTAAAAAAAACTTTATTTTGTCCCTCACAACTTTTGTTAGTAATGCTTGTGTGTGATATTTGCATCTAAGAAAGCTTTTTAATATTTCCACTTTCTTGGCAAGCAGATTGTTACACAAAGCTGAAAAAAATATGTTTGCGGTTTATCGGTCGCAATGTCGCATCTAATCGAAACCGCACTAAACTTTTGAGAAAAAAAATTCATAGTTGTACATATTTTATTATAAACTTACATATTTTGTCAGGCACACCTATCGATTCATTTAATACTTATTAAGGGGATTATGTTAATGTTTAGTAATTTTCTGCTACCTAAATTATTAGTACAAAATAAATTATAGTTTAAAAATCTAAAAAAAACACGATTTGACCGAAACCGAACTAAAAAATTATAAAATAGAATAAAGTGATTGACAAAAATATGATTTTACTTTTAAAAGCGTGGGGTGCTTAAGTGCCATAAGTTTATCACAAAAAAACAATTTATCGCTTTGATAACCAACAGTTTATATGTCAAATTTGATTGATTACTTCAATTGACCAGCAGACTATATGAAAAGTTAATTCACCATTTCAATTGGCCAACAATTGATGTGCAAAATTCCGTTTGAACTAACAAGAGTTCATCAACAAAACTCGATTAATCAGTCCAAATGACCAATAATTTATACGTAAATTAGATTTACTCTCCCAATTGACCTGCAGTTTATATGAAAATTTTATTTAGGTACCGTTTCAATTGGCGTTTGGTAAAAAACACTAGATCAATTGACTATCAGTTTATGAGAAAAATCAATTGGTCGTTTAAATTTACCAACAGTTTATATTTCATTGATTACATCAATTGACCAGCAGATTATATGGAAAGTTAATTTATCGTTTCAATTGACCAGCAATTTATATGTAAGATTTCGTTTGAATCAACAAGAGTTTATCAGCAAAATTCAATTAATCATTCCAGATGGCCAATAATTTATACGTAAAATAGATTTGCTCTCTCAATTGCCCTGCAGTTTTTAAGACAGTTTTGTTGTCAATTTGTAAGATTGTAGATTTGTAGATTTATCGTTTCAATTGACTATCAGTTTATGAGAAAATCAATGCGTCGTTTTGACTTACCAACAGATTATATGCCAAATTTCATTGATTACGTCAATTGACCAGCAGATTATATGAAAAGTTAATTTATCATTTCAATTTGCGGCAATTTATATTAAAAATTTCGTTTGAATTAATAAGTTTATCGGCAAAAGTCAATTCATCATTTCAGATGACCAATAATTTATATGTACAGGGTGATCCCCTATAATGTCGCCCCCCTTTAACTTTTTTATTTTAAGTGTCCCGAAAAAATTAAAAGTATGGTTATGTAGGTACTGAAAAATACTTTTTTTCTGCGTATAAAAAATATTGAAAAAATTATCAGTATACAGGAAAAAACAAAAAGTTAATTTTTTTTCAATGGACCACCCTATATATGAATTTATTTTTGGATTCCTCGTAAAATTCTAAGCATATTTTATGTATGATGTTATAGCTCTAGAGTTAGTAGTTTCACAGGTATAAACAGTTGAAAATCGGTACTTTGGCTACTTTTCACGTTGGTAGCAAGAAGATCATTAGAGATGGAGTAAAATGAATTTCACATTTCTATCTTAACTTTTCAAGATCTATCTGAAGGTACTAACTGGCAGGCGGTACCATGGATACCAAATCTGGTACCTCGATAGGTACCATCAGTTAGCACCATCAGATAGATCTTGGAAAGTTAAGATAGGAATGTGAAATTCATTTTACTCCACCTTTAATGGTCTTCTTGCTACCAAGGTGAAAAGTAGTCAAAGTACCGATTTTCAACTGTTTATATCTGTGAAACTACTAACTCTAGAAGTATAACATCATACATAAAATATGCTTAGAATTTTACGAGGAATCGAAAAATAAATTCATATATAGGGTGGTCCATTGAAAAAAAGTTAACTTTTTGTTTTTCCCTGTATACTGATCATTTTTCCAAAATTTTTTATACGCAGAAAAAAAGTATTTTTCAGTACTTACATAACCATACTTTTAATTTTATCGGGACACTTAAAATAAAAAACTTAAAGGGGGGCGACATTATATTGGATCACCCTGTACATTAGATTTAACTTCTCAATTGACCTGCAGTTTATGAGAATATTTTATTTAAGTATCGTTTCAATTGACTGGCGATTTGTAAGAAACACTAGATTTATCGTTTCTATCGACTATCAGTTTATCAGGAAAATCAATTGTTCGTTTTGATTTTAAATCAAAACGAACAATTGATTTTTGATTTACCAACAGTTTATATGCCAAATTTCATTGATTACTTCAATTAACCAGCAGATTATATGAAAAGTTAAAATATCATTTCAATTGGCCAGGAATTTATCTGCTAAATTTCCTTTGAATTAACAAGAGTTTATTTTACTTTCTCAATTGATCTGCAGTTTATATTAAAATTTTATATTGACTGGCGGTTTGTAAGAAACGGTAGATTTATCGTTTTATTATAAAATGGTAATATCATAACCACAGTTTAGAACATCTATAGACTCTGTCATAACTACAATCAGATAGATTGATTAAAGCTGAATTTAAAGATTTTTTTATGGCAGTGGCACACACACTAGAGGGATATCCTAAGGCGCTCGACGAACGGTGTGTGTGCAAAGATGTTGATTTGCACGGTTGTTGAATAGTTGCAGGTTGTAATTAGGGGAACAGATGTCCAGGGACTACGTTCCATAGTGATGCAGTGTGCCAGACAAAGGAGTTCTTGTAAAGCGATGTTCTTGGTGTTTCCAGTTGTACGACGAACTGGTGCGCTCTTGCCGTCTGTCGTGACTGTCTGACAAGCGTTGCCAGGGGCGGGATGAGGCGGAACAAATCCTGCGAACATCTGCCGTGAAAGTATCTGTAAAACAGGGACATCTCGGCCACATGCCTGCGGTGTTCCAGACTATCGAAATTCCGGGTCAACTCCGGGTCGCCAACGAGACGCACAGCTCTCCTCTGACTTGAATCCAGCAGCTTTAGGGTGTGCTTTGGTGCGGCACCCCAAATGTGTGAGCAATATTCTTAGCACGGTCTTATTTGCGCTTTGTAGAGCAAGAGCAACTGCTGCGGTGTATACAGTTTTTTGTTGTGAAATAGCGCACCAAGCTTCTGGGATGCTGATTTTACGATGTTATGCATGTGAGGACATATTTCTGTTTACCGAGATACAAAGTAGTCCGATTTGCGAGGATGAAGGAATGGTCGATCCTGCCATAATGATGTCAGGGCCCGCCGTATTGGCCCTCTTGGTAAACGTGGCTGCTTGGGTCTTTGCTGCATTGAACTGGACCAAATTCCTGTCGCCCCAAGTTTGAACTTTCTCCAGGTCTTGATTAATTGCTGTAATCTGCTCCTGTCCGCAGTGATAAGTTTTAGTCGCTGGTAAAGGTTTTTCTGATCTAAATTGGGATTATTCGTTTCGGTCAGCAGGT
>JAEQML010078967.1:0-12189 GCA_016904865.1 Pissodes strobi | reverse complement strand
AAACTTTTAAAGAAATACTAGGAAATATTCCTAAACGAAATAATAAAACTTTAAAAATCCAAATCGAAAGAAACAATTATGGGAAGGTAGCCCATTCCTACTACTCGGAACTACCAACCTAATATTACAAAAATTGCAGCCTGCCGCGTGGAAAGATAAATATGAAATTCCCAAGCCAATCAGGGGTCCAAAAAAATTATGAAATGTTTAAACCGGAAGTAGAATATGAATTTGACGGATCTAATGAGGCTTTACGGTAGGCTTTATTAACCCAATTCTTAAATATATAGAATGGCCTGCAAACATAATTTATGTAATATAAATTAAGCAAAGTTATACTAATAACATAATATCTTATTTTAGTGGTTTGATCAAACTTAAGCGATCTGTGGCTCGCTTATCAACTAAAATAAATATAGTCACAAAGTGTCTGAGGGCAACATAAGAGAAAGGGATGATCAAAATAGCTACTCAAGGCCACAACAGTGTTATAAAAGCTAGTACAAATATATCATTAACCTATATTTAGAATAAAATTAATTTACATTAAAGCTTGTTGACAACAAATCGAATCAATAAATTTAGAATTAATTACTCGAAGAGGTCAATACTCAATAATTCTTACCGCAAAATATAGCATTTTTGTTGCTAAATGCAGCATATAAAATGAACTTTAAAATCTTTTACACTGGCCAAATCAGACTGTTACAGTTTAACTTATCCTTATTTGTTGTTTTCCTCCGATATTTAAAGAGCGCTTTGTCAAGATTGACCTGGCAGAAACAACACCACAGGTTTAATATTTGTTTTTGTACCTTTTGTAATATTTATTTATATCTTTGTCTCATATTGATTTTGACATAGATTGAAAGAGCTTTCATTCGGTATCTGATTTCTATTAATAATGAACAACTGGCTTATTAATTAAGTATTCATTTCATACAACTGTTGAAAAACAAATTCTGAACAGGAGTTTTGCTCAAATTGGCGAAAGAAAATATTTATTGATTTCAAATAAATATAATTTTTCTGCCTAATAGACTGAGGGTTATTTATTTCTACCTCCCTGTTTATTTATTTTTCTTTCAAAAATCTAAACACTAAAATAACTCACGTCCCCAACAAAATTGAGACAGAGCAGTTGACATGCCTGGTGAATTGTTTAACTGCCTCATATTTTGATGTTCCTGATAGCTCACTTAGTCTTTTAATCAGTATATCGTCTGGTGACATCACAGGATATATTTCTAGGACCTCAGACATCTCCGGCACGAAAGCAGGAATAAACCTCAAAGTAGTTAACCAGTGTAGTCCACCATAATTATTTGTCATCTAAATTGTAACAGAGGGAGATCAAAATAAACCCAATGTTTGTTGAAATGTAAATTTCTTATTTTACATTCTAGCGCAACCCCATTATTTAGGAATAAATATTGAGAGCAGGCTCATACACCCTGAGGATCTTCTTATATGATAATTACTTATAAAAATTCCTAAAGACACTTTAAAACGCTCAGGTATTGAGCGAAAAAAGTCCTGTTTTGCTGCTATATATACCTAAGTCGCAAAGCTCAAGACGTCTAAGACTGGTTTATTAATTTTGTACTACTTATAGAAGTTCAACGTTTGGAGCTTTTTCCTATTATTCGTAATGTTTCGCAATATTGCCAATCGAATTTCTTAGTATATTTATTGACATCTGAATGCCTATATATAAAACCGCAGTTTCCAAATTAAATAATAAAAACATTATTAGGGACGATTTGTGCATTGAATGACTGTTAAAAAGTAGTTTTTAATTCAACTACACAGATCGTCAAAAGTTATTTAGCTCTTTATTAAAGTTTAAAAGAAATGTGTCTGTTCTGTGCAGCTGGTATTTGAATTAAATATGCAAATAATAATCTTTGTTTCTGCTTTAAAAAAGCAAAAGTGGCACTCACACTAAACTGAGATACTATGGCGGTGTTCCAGATTATCCAGATCCCGGGTCAACTCCGGTTCGCCGACGAGACGCACAGTTCTCTTCTGAATGGAATCCGGTTAGGGTGTGCTTAGGTGCGGCACCCCAGATATGTGAGCAATATTCTAACCATGGTCTTATTTGCGCTTAGTAGATCAAGAGCAGCTGCTGCGGTGTATAGTTTTTTGTTGCGAAATAGCGCACTAAGCTTCTGCGAGGCTGAATTTGCGATGTTAGCAACATGGTCATGCCAGGATATATTGCTGTTGACCGAGACACCCAGTAGTCCGATTGACGAGGATGAAGGAATGGTCGATCCTGCGATAATGATATCAGGGCCCGCCGTATTAGCTTTCCTGGTAAACGTGGCTGCTTGGGTTTTTGCTGCATTGAACTGGACCAAATTCTTGTTGCCACAGGTTCGAACTTTCTCCAGATCTTGATTAATTGCTGTAATCTTCTCCTGTCTACGGTGATAAGTCTCAATCGCTGGTACAGGTTTTTCTTGGAGACAAAGGTACTGTCATCTGCAAAATTGTGTCAGAATTACTGGTTTCGATCAGCAGGTCATTAATATAGATGAGGAATACAGTTGGTGACAGTATTGTACCCTGAGGTACTACCGCATTTATGGTGAATGTGTCTGAGATGTGTCCATTAACTGCAACATGCAGAGATTGGTTCTTGAGGAAACTGCCAAGCCAGCTGCAGAGAGACGCTAGCAGTTCGAAGCACGGCAGCTTGTTGAGCAATCCGGCATGCCAAACTCTGTCAAATGCCTTCAAAATATTGAACGCAATCGCTCGAGATTCTCCATAATTCTCAATTCCCTTACTCCATATATGAGTAACATAGGCCAATATATCTCCGGTCAATCTCTGTCTGCAAAAGCCGTATTGGTCATTGCTATTTATTTTATGGATCTCGGGGTGCTTGAGTAGATCCTGATTGACTACACGTTCCATGACTTTGGAGATTATTGGAAGCAAAGCAATTGGGTGATAGTTTGAGGGCGTGGTTTTATTGCCTTTTATTGGAACAGGTTGTACTCGAGCGACTTTCCAAGAAGATGGGTAAGTCCTTTTTCGGTAAGACAGAGAAAAAAGTCTGGAAAAAATGGATGCAAGTTCGTTGGCGCAGTTGTTTAACACGATGGCAGGTATTCCATCCGGCCCTGATGTCTTTTGCGTATCTAGCCCTTTGTGAATTTTACGAATGTCACGGTGGTGAGACTTAACTTATGTCATGATGGTATTGATGTCGGATATGGCGGAGAGAGCCTTGCCATGGGGGACGTTTAAGGTAGAGTGCTAGAGATATTTAATTATTACTTACTGCCTTTGCTGCCGACCAGAAATTCCTAGAGCCACTGGGGCATTGCAAAATTTTATTTGCATTGCTTTACATAAGGCTGGACATTCTATTACATATTCCAGAACAATCTATTCCACGAATTGTACAAGGATACGAAGAAGCTGGTACAATCAAAAGAAGACCACGTAATGGGCAACCTTGAGTACTAACTGAAAAGGGGGATATGTGATACCAATATGCCGGCAGGATCCAGTCGAAGCTCTACGGAATCATTTCCAATGTACAGGATTATCCAACAAGGACTAGACAAGGCGATTTTTTTACTTTCCCTATACTTTTATAAAAAAACTGAAATAGCCATCTTATGTAATTTTCTCCCGCGAATTCGGATATGTTCAGCAAAAAATAATTGAACATCAAATAAAAGCGCTAGGGGCACTTTGATATTTTTTTAAATGGAACACCCTGTACATTTTTGGACTCTCTAGAAAAATCTAAACACATTTTGTGTATAATATCCTATCCTATCTTTAGCTGTTTACCAAATATTGACAGTTGAAAGTCGGGTATTTTGACATTTTGACAGGCTTTAAAATCTAAACCGCACAAGATCAAAGAAAACGGAACTATCGAATGACAGTATCTTCGATTTTAACCTGCGGGTAAAATTAACCGGAACTTTTAAACCTCCGGTTAAATTCAAAGTTACCATCATTCGATAGCTTATGAAAAACTAAGTTAGGAATGTGCAAACCGTTTTCTTTGATCTCATGCGGTTTAGATTTTAGAACCTGTCAAAGTGTCAAAATGCCCGACTTTCAACTGTCAATATTTGGTAAACAGCTAAAGACAGGTATATAATATTATACACAAAATGTGTTTAGATTTGTCTAGAGAATCCAAAAATGTAGTAATATATAGGGCGTTCCATTTAAAAAAATATCAAAGTGGCCCCTAGCACTTTTATTTGATGTTCAACTGTTTTTTGCTGAACATATCCGAATCGCGGGAGAAAATTACATAAGATCGCTATTTCAGTTTTTTTATAAAAGTATAGTTAAAGTCAAAAAATCGCATTGTCTAGTCCTCGTTGGATAACCCTGTACATATCGCTATAGCCTGTAGATCTCTACAGTTAGATGAAGCCTCCATCTTGCAAATCTTTATTCAAGAAGGTATTTAAGGGTACCTACTATACTTCCAAGACACAGAGTTACTCGCTCACAGGCTGTGGGCACGAGAGAATAGTGGATAAAACCAGAATTGGACTACAGGTAAAGGATCTGAACAAAACCAGGTCACCAACAAAGACTGAATATTCTTCGAGAGGTTGCTCCCTTTCAATGAAGGTCAGTAATGTTTGGTGGGGGGGAGTTGGTAGGTGATTTACAGGGATATTTTATGATGCTTATTAATTATCAAAGAGGGATTTACAGGGATATTTTATGACATATACTTATTAATTATCAAGTAGTTCAAAAAAGACCACAGTATATGCATGCATATTATATATCATTGATTTTAGAACAAAAATATCTTTCACTTTAATGAATAATACACAGGGTGTTTCATTAAAAAATAAATGTTGGTGCTTTTCGGCAGTTTTACGGTGCTTACTTATTTTATCTAATAACGGTTTAAGAAGAATCTTCTAACTTTTGAATTTGAAGTTTTTTTCTAGCTCCAAAAATAAAGGCTGTAAGTGAGTGTTGAAATATACGGACAAAATTTGTTCATTGACAGTGCTATCAGGTCCCCCATCAACCCATTACCTAACGAATAAAGTGAGAATTTCATTTTAATGGAGGACAAGGCACAGTCACATCGCACAAGAACAGTTAAAAGGTTACTTGTACAAGGCTTCCTTGGCCAGAGAACTCGCCAGATCAAAATCCTGTTGTAAACCTATAAGATTTATTCCCTAGGTCAGTTCAACGATGCATCCAAACACTTCAAAATTCGGATGAGTTAACTGTAGCAGCAGTAGAGAAATCGAACAATATTTCTCAGGAGACGATTGACCGCTTGATTGTGTCAATGCCCTGTCGTGCAAATATTGTGTATTGCAAAAAGGAGGTCATACTGTCAAAAATTAATGTTTAGTTAAAAACAAAAACTACTTATCCCAATTTTTGAAAAATTCGCAATATTTTTAAACATTGTTTTTATAATGGGTAAAATTTTGTATCAATGTTGCTATCACAAAAAATATATTCAGATATAACAACTCTTTATTAAGCATTTCTCATTTTACCTTAGGATGACATATATTGTAAAATAGCAAAGGGGTCCAAAACTTTTGACGTTGTGTGTAGTTGCAAAGATCTGTACGTGGACATATTTCCAACGATATGTGTGTCATAAATTTTGTGATTATGTTTATAAATATATCAATCTTATGTATGCCTTTTTATTATAGCTCAATAAACATAAGAGTTAGAAGACCTCAAGAAATATTTGATTAATGATGTATGCAAAGATTGCCTTTGAGATATTTTTATTTCTACTCATCTCTTTAAAACCGAACGATATGTATGTACATCATTTATCATCAGTGGTTACCGAAGCAAAAAAAGTTAATTTACTACATCAAAATTATTCCCCAAGAGGGTAAAGCTAATGATGTTTCCATAAAAGAAATTACTTTTACGTCAGCGTATATGGGAAATTAATTTCAGGAAATTACTACTGAAATGGGAAAGGAAAATGTGAATGGAAGACCTTTATTTACGTTACATATCGTATGCAATTGGTAAATTGCTTTCACTTGACCTTTGTACACTGTCTTACATTTATTGTATAATTGTACAGTTTAAATACTAGAACACTATTCATCCAATTTCAAATTTAAGAAATGCCGCAGTTTTAGTTTGATTTAGTCTTAAAATAATGGTCGGAGCAGATTTAGTGCATTCCCATTATAGTTAAAGGGCTTATGGTGTTTTTGAGGTGAAAATTTCGTTCGGCGATTTTAGCACACTTTTTTCTGGGTAGTAAATAAGACTGAACTGTCTATACAAAAGCATTTAACGCTCAAAGCTATCGACTATTTAACGTCCATTCGGTTAATTTTTGGACATGTAGCATCTTTTTCAAACCGGCAGCGAATGGAAATTTGTGATATGGCACGTTTCTTTAAGCAATACCTGGGGGCAGCCAACGACATTTGTTTTTGGCCATCCGAGGATGGGATCGATTTTCATTAAGATAATTACAATTATATCCGAAAAATTATTAAAGAACTGCACTTTAGTCAATAATGGCTCCTTAGAGACCAATAATTTTCCATCGTGCCTTAAAATTACAATACTAGTTTCTATCGATAAAGATGATGCAAATGTCAACCTCACAAATTTTAATCCAATTGAAGTTTTGTCTGTTTTAGCCAAGGTCTTGGAGAAAAAATTGAAAAATCGTATGATGGCATTTATTAACTCCAATAACATCAGCCATTAGAATCGAAGGCAAACACCCCACTGACACCATATGTGTAAAATTATAGAAAAAAAAATAGATAAAGAAATAAAAACACAACGGTAGTGACTATTTATTGACTAAAGGGAGGCCTTCGATTGCTTCAAGAAAAGCTGAAACAATATAGCTTAAGAAGTAAACTAAACGATCGAATCGGAAATTTTCTGAGTGAATCAAACTCAATCACTTAAATAACATATGAGAAGTTTTTTCAAATTTATGTCATTATATTATTTAGGAATAATAACTGAGCGTAACCATCATAACGAACAGGTATATTTAAACAAAGTATATGTAAACTAGTAAGTTCACTCAGCGGTAAATCCTATGATGTAATTCAGCCACATTCTTTTATATCAAGTGACAACTGGAGATGACCGATGCGCTGCGTAAGTGTCCGATTGATTCGAGTGGCTTTCTCTAGTCAGAGATGTATTCAGGAGATTGTATGAACTCGTACCGAAAGACCTACTGAATGCCGGCCGGGTGAAAAATGAAGTGAAGCTGAGCAAAGTTGTAAAAATATTTTCAGAGAAGGAAATTGAAAAAAAATTTGCTATACGGGGTGTCATTTTTAGGTGATACCACTGTTGCTATCTCAGAATCTAACAAGAATTTAACAACACTGCAAATCGATCTTGAAAAGGCATCAATAATGACAACTTTCTAATTTAATCAACTTTGTAGCTTTGACCGTTTCAAAGATAGCAATAATAGTGGATTACCTAAAATATATTTAAAATTATATAATAATATAATACTTCGGAATCTCATTTTTACTACACTTCTTTGGTTTCATGAAAGTGATTTTTCAAGGCCACGTTATGACATGGTTTATGTTTTCGTCTCGCGTTACGGCATTTTTGTATCGTTGATTGGACGACTAACCAAAACTAACCAAATCTATCAAAATTGATTGTACCGTATCGGCACCGGCACCGGTTCAAATGACTACAATAAGCTGAGACTAAGTGAAACTAACCAAAACTTGATTCGACGATTAACCAAAACTAACAAAATCTATTAAAATTGATTATAACGTATCGTAACGGGTACAAATTACTAAAATAAGTCGATACTAACTGAAACTAACCGAAAGTTGATTGGAGGACTAACCCAAACCAACCAAATATATTAAAATTGATTATAACGTATCGGAACAGATTTAAATAATTAAAATAAGTTGAGACTAAGTGAAACTAACCGAAAGTTGTTGACGAATAAACCAAACTAACCAAATCTATTAAAATTGATTTTAATGTATTCTGAAAAGCTTGAAATGACTAAAATAAGTTGAGAATAAGTGTAGCTAACCGAGAGTTGATTGAACTACTAACCCAAACTAACCAAATCTATCAAAATTGATTATAACGTATCGGATGACTAAAAGAATTTAAGACTAAATGAAACTAACCGAAAGTTTATTGGAAAACTAACTTAAACTAAACAAATCTATTAAAATTGATTGTAATGTATCGGAATCGCTTTAAATGACTAAAATAAGTTAAGAATAAGTGAACTGACGGAAAGTTGGTTCGACCACTAGCCCAAACTAACCAAATATAGTAAAACTGATTATAACGTGTTGGAACCGGTTCAAATGACTAAGGTATAAGTTAAAATTAAGTGAAACTATAACCGAAACCTGATTCGACGATTAACGAGAACTAACCAAATCTATTAAAATTGATTATAACGCATCGCTAATCGTCGATTCAACTTTCGGTTAGTTTCACTTAGTCTCAACATATTTCAATCATTTGAACCGGTTCTAAGACGTTATAATCAATTTTAATAGATGTTATTAGTTGGGTTAGTCACCAAATCAACTTTCGGTTAGTTTCTCTTAGCCTTAACTTATTTTAGATATTTGAATCGGTTCCGATACGTTATAAACAATTTTAATAGATTTGGTTACTTTGGATTAGTCATCCAATCAACTTGCGATAAACTTCACGTAGTTACAACTTATTTTAGTCATTTGAACCGGTTCGGTTACGTTATAATCAATTTTAATAGGTTTGGTTAGCTTGGGTTAGTTGTTGATTCATCTTCCGGTTAGTTTCACTTATTCTCAACTTATTTTAGTTATTTAAAGCAGTTCCGATACGTTATAATAAATCCCAATAGATTTGGTTAGTTTGGGCTAGTCGTCCAACCAACTTTCGATTAGCTTCACATAGCTTCAACTTATTTTAGTCATTTGAACCGGTTCCGATACGTTATAATCAATTTCAATAAATTTGGTTAGTTTGGGTTAGTTTGGGGGCGACTACAATCAACTTTCGACTAGCTTCACTTAGTTTCAACTTATTTTAGTCGTTTGAACCTGTTCCGATACGTTATAATCAATTTTAAGAGATTTGATTACTTTGGATTAGTCGTCGAATCAACTCTCGGTTAGTTTCACTTAGTCTTAACTTATTTTATTCATTTCAACCAGTTCCGATACGTTATAATCAATTTTATAGATTTGGCTAGTTTAAGTTAGTCGTCTATTCAACTTTCGGTTTGTTTCACTTAGTCTCAACTTATTTTAATCTTTTGAACCGGTTTCGAGACGTTATAATCAATTTTAATAGATTTGGTTAGTTTGGGTTAGTCGTCCAATCAACGTTCGGTTAGTTTCACTTAGTTTCAACTTATTTTAGTCATCTGAATCTATTTCGATACATTATAATCAATTTTAATAGATTTGGAGAGTTTGGGTTAGTCGTCGATTCAACTGTCGGTTGGTGTCAGTTATTCTCAGCTTATGCTAGTCATATAAAGCGGTTCCGATACGTTATAATGATTTTATTACATTTGGTTAGTTTGAGTTAGTCGTCGATTGAACTTTCGGTTAGTTTCACATAGTCTCAACTTATTTTAATCATTTGAACCGGTTCCGTTACGTTATATTCAATTTTAATAGATTTGGTTAGTTTGGGTTAGTAGTCCAATCAACTTTCGGTTAGCTTCATTTATTCTCAACTTATTTTAGCCATTTGAAGCAGTTCCGATACGTTATGAACAATTTTAATAGATTTGGTTAGTTTGAGTTAGTGTTCAATTAACTTTCGGTTAGTTTAACTTATTCTGAACTTATTTTAGCCATTTGAAACGGTTACAATACCGACGTCATTATCCATTCTAATAGTTGTGGTTAGTTTGGGTTAGTCGTCGATTCAACTTTCGCTTACTTTCACTTATTCTCAACTTATTTTAGTCATTTAAAGCGGTTCCGATACGTTATAATCAATTTCAATAGATTTGGTTAGTTTGGGTTAATCGTCGATTCAACTTTTGATTAGTTTCACTTTGTCTCAACTTATTTTAATCATTTGAATTGGTTCTGATACGTTATAATCAATTTTAATGGATTTGGTTAATTTGGGTTAGTCATCCAAACAACTTTCGTCTAGTTTCATTTAGTCTCAACTTATTTTAGTTATTTCAACCGGTTCCGATGCTTTATAATCAATTTTAATAAATTTAGTTAGTTTGGGTTAGTCGTCGAATCAACTTTGGGTTAGTTTGGGTTAGTCGGTCCAAACAACTTTCGGCTAGTTTCACTTAGTCTCAACTTATTTTAGTTATGTGAACCGGTTCCGTTACGTTATAATCAATTTTAATAGATTTGGTTAGTTTGAGTTTGTCGTCGAATCAACTTTGGGTTAGTTTCACGTGCCAAAATATATTTAATATTTACAAAGCATTGCATTATCGTTATATAATATGTACTTATAAAAAAAAAATCTGACACCTAGACGATTTTTCCGGTCTTGTCGCCTCCTTCACCTAATTTTATTAACATATCTATTCACTAATCCGACTATAGATTTTTCCTATTTGCCTTTGTATTTTTCATTGCTTCGTATATATTTCCACCGAAGTCCAAATAAAATATTAAAATAGAAATAAAACTAACGATTTTCACAAATCCGACTCTGTTCTGAACACTCTGCCTACATACGAACGACTGATTAAACTAAAACGCTCCACATGCTGCCAACAATCTGCGGATTTTCGGCGGCTGGCAGAAAATATTTGGGGGAGTGGAGCTACTAGTTTACATATACTTTGATTTAAATATTGTATTCATAGTTTTGTTGATGTAATTACAATTTTTGATGACTTTTCCTATTGTTTCTTTAAGCCGAGTTTCTACTCTTTATAGATTAAACCTATGCTTATTATAATTATGAAAGGTAATTGTATAGGCTAACTAAACTAGGAAAATTTATAATAAAATGCTTGAATATAAATTTAAAACGGAGGTTTCTGAACAGAATGGCTTCCTCCTTTAAATGCTTTCATTTAGCCACCAATCAATGTGATAGCGGATGCAAGCCATTGCATTTTTCGACAACTGTTATGAATATATAGCCTGCTGACATATGATAGCACCAACCTTACATCTATCATTGCACACAACGTTCGTGTAACGTTAATGGCAGAATAGAATCTCTTTTCCATTACGGAGTCGCATAAAATATGTGGCGCTTCTTATCGTAAAATTTGCATAATAACCGGCACTTAGTCTGAACAAGTAAATATTTTTGAATTTCTAAGTTGCGATTTTGTGAAAGCTTTTGAGAAAAACATTGTTTCAAAAAACTTGCCAGAATACGTTTCGGTAAAGGAATAAAAAAATAATTGGTCCGCAAACATTTTACATAGTTGTAATCTATACAAAGCTATCTATTAATTTCCATATGACAGCATCTGATTGATAAATCTCATCAAGAAACGAAAGAACTCGTCGATTATACCTGGGAAGGTAATGAATATATTCTATTGAGTAACTAAAAGTGATGGCTCATTAATCTTGGGACCATACGTATTAAAAGAGTCTAGCCCATTTATAAATTGCGTATTATTGAGTGATTTATTTCTGCTATCTATTTACGCATTTTATGTTGGCTGTGTTCTATTAAAATTTAATTTCTATTGTACCTATTTTCGAATTTCCAGATTAACTGTATGGATTTTGTTCGCAACTGTTTATTTGTGTTCTTCTATTGCCAGTTCAAATGCGACCAAAATATCATTTCACTTCATTATATTTAACTGTTAACCCTAATTTTTATTATTATCACCATATTTTAAATGCAGTGTCACTCAAAAAGTAATACCCACAATTAAAGCAGATAATTTTAACTCAAAAATCCAATTTCATATATTGCGTATATCGAAATATATCTGTCAACCTCTCTCCTTCGTAATAAAAGTGAATTTTTCTGACTATTGGATAGTCAGAGTTCGTTGCAAGTAATTGATGAAAGTTACAAAACTCTCTTCCATAATCCCTCTGATTATAAAGTGAACCGCGTCTTATTACAAGAGCTAGGGCTGATTATATATAAACAAACACTGCATGTTTGATCTGAAAATATCATATGGCATTTTATGCAACTATTTGTGCATACAACATAGTTTCTATGGGCGACTAGTCA